>JBBPBO010001984.1:38985594-38996507 GCA_037974295.1 Cicer cuneatum | reverse complement strand
ATTGGATGAACTACATTCCTTAAGTACGAAAAGTGATTAGAATAAGCCTTGGGATGCACAAAATGACCTAAATGTTCATCAAATGACACAAATGCACTAATTGGATGAACTACATTCCTTAAGTACGAAAAGTGATTTGAATAAGCCTTGGGATGCACAAAATGACCTAAATGTTCATCCAATGACACAAACGCGCTTTCTGGATGAACTGCATTCGTTAAGTACGACAAGTGATTATAATAAGCCTTGGAATGCACAAAATGACGTAAATGTTCATCCAATGACACACATGAACTTATTGGATGAACTACATTCTTTAAGTACCAAAATTGATTAAAATAAGCCTTGGGATGCACAAAATCACGTTAATGTTCATCTGATGACACAAACGCGCTTATCGGATAAACTACATTCCTTAAGTACGAAAAGTGATTCGAATAAACATTGGGATGCACAACATGACGTAAATGTTCATCCAATGACACAAATGCACTTATTGGATGCACTACATTCCTTAAGTACGAAAAGTGATTAGAATAAGCCTTGGGATGCACAAAATGACCTAAATGTTTGTTTAATTACACAGATGCTCTTATTGTATGAACTACATTCCTTAAGTACGAAAAGTGATTAGAATAAGCCTTGGGATGCACAAAATGACGTAAGTGTTAAATAAATGACACAGACGCACGTATTGGATGAACTACATTCCTTAAGTACGAAAAGTGATTAGAATAAGCCTTGGGATGCACAAAATGACGTAAATGTTCATCAAATGACACAAACGCGCTTATTGGATGAACTACATTCCTTAAGTACGAAAAGTGATTAGAATAAGCCTTGAGATACACAAAATGACGTAAATGTTCATCCAATGACACAAATGAACTTATTGGATGAACTACATTCCTTAAGTACGAAAATTGATAAAAATAAGCCTTGGGATGCACAAAATGATGTTAATGTTCATCCAATGACACAAACTTGCTTATCGGATAAACTACATTTCTTAAGTACGAAAAGTGATAAGAATAAGCCTTGGGATGCACAACATGACGTAAATGTTCATCCAATGATACAAATGCACTTATTGGATGCACTACATTCCTTAAGTACGAAAAGTGATTAGAATAAGCCTTGGGATGCACAAAATGACGTAAATGTTTAATTAATTACACAGACGCTCTTATTGTATGAACTACATTCCTTAAGTACGAATAGTGATTAGAATAAGCCTTGGGATGCACAAAATGACGTAAGTGTTAAATAAATGACACAAACGCACTTATTGGATGAACTACATTCCTTAAGTTCGAAAAGTGATTAGAGTAAGCCTTGGGAGGCACAAAATGAGGTTAATGTTCATCCAATGACACAAACGCGCTTATCGGATAAACTACATTCCTTAAGTACGAAAAGTGATTAGAATAAACATTGGGATGCACAACATGACGTAAATGTTTATCCAATGACACAAATGCACTTATTGGATGCACTACATTCCTTAAGTACGAAAAGTGATTAGAATAAGCCTTGGGATGCACAAAATGACGTAAATGTTTAATTAATGACACAGACGCTCTTATTGTATGAACTACATTCCTTAAGTACGAAAAGTGATTAGAATAAGCCTTGGGATACACAAAATGACGTAAGTGTTAAATAAATGACTGAGACGCACGTATTGGATGAACTACATTCCTTAAGTACGAAAAGTGATTAAATAAGCATTGGGATGCACAAAATGACGTAAATGTTCATCCAATGACACAAATGCACTAATTGGATGAACTACATTCCTTAAGTACGAAAAGTGATTTGAATAAGCCTAGGGATGCACAAAATGACCTAAATGTTCATCCAATGACACAAACGCGCTTTCTGGATGAACTGCATTCCTTAAGTACGACAAGTGATTATAATAAGCCTTGGAATGCACAAAATGACGTAAATGTTCATCCAATTACACAAACGCACTTATTGGATGAACTACATTCCTTAAGTACGAAAAGTGATTAGAATAAGCCTTGGAATGCACAAAATGACGTAAATGTTCATCCAATGACACAAATGAACTTATTGGATGAACTACATTCCTTAAGTACGAAAATTGATTAAAATAAGCCTTGGGATGCACAAAATGACGTTAATGTTCATCCAATGACACAAACGCGCTTATCGGATAAACTACATTCCTTAAGTACAAAAAGTGATTAGAATAAGCCTTGGGATGCACAACATGACAAAAATGTTCATCCAATGACACAAATGCACTTATTGGATGCACTACATTCCTTAAGTACGAAAAGTGATTAGAATAAGCCTTGGGATGCACAAAATGACGTAAATGTTTAATTAATTACACAGATGCTCTTATTGTATGAACTACATTCCTTAAGTACGAAAAGTGATTAGAATAAGCCTTGGGATGCACAAAATGACGTAAGTGTTAAATAAATGACACAAACGCACTTATTGGATGAACTACATTCCTTAAGTACGAAAAGTCATTAGAATAAGCCTTGGAATGCACAAAATGACGTAAATGTTCATCCAATGACACAAATGAACTTATTGGATGAACTACATTCCTTAAGTACGAAAATTGATTAAAATAAGCCTTGGGATGCACAAAATGACGTTAATGTTCATCCAATGACACAAACGCGCTTATCGGATAAACTACATTCCTTAAGTACGAAAAGTGATTAGAATAATCCTTGGGATGCACAACATGACGTAAATGTTCATCCAATGACACAAATGCACTTATTGGATGCACTACATTCCTTAAGTACGAAAAGTGATTAGAATAAGCCTTGGGATGCACAAAATGACGTAAATGTTTAATTAATTACACATATGCTCTTATTGTATGAACTACATTCCTTAAGTACGAAAAGTGATTAGAATAAGCCTTGGGATGCACAAAATGACGTAAGTGTTAAATAAATGACACAAACGCACTTATTGGATGAACTACATTCCTTAAGTACGAAAAGTGATTAGAATAAGCCTTGGGATGCACAAAATGACGTAAATGTTCATCCAATGACACAAATGCACTTATTGGATGAACTACATTCCTTAAGTACGAAAAGAAATTAGAATAAGCCTTGGGATGCACAAAATGACGTAAATGTTCATCCAATGACACAAATGCTCTTGTTGGATGAACTACATTCCTTCAGTATAAAAAGTGATTAGAATAAGCCTTGGGATGCACAAAATGACGTAAATGTTCATCCAATGACACAAACGCGCTTATTGGATGAACTACATTCCTTAAGTACGAAAAGTGATTAGAATAAGCCTTGGGATGCACAACATGACGTAAATGTTCATCCAATGACACAAATGCACTTATTGGATGCACTACATTCCTTAAGTACGAAAAGTGATTAGAATAAGCCTTGGGATGCACAAAATGACGTAAATGTTTAATTAATGACGCAGACGCTCATATTGGATGAACTACATTCCTTAAGTACGAAAAGTGATTAGAATAAGCCTTGGGATGCACAAAATGACCTAAATGTTCATCAAATGACACAAATGCACTAATTGGATGAACTACATTCCTTAAGTACGAAAAGTGATTTGAATAAGCCTTGGGATGCCCAAAATGACCTAAATGTTCATCCAATGACACAAACGCGCTTTCTGGATGAACTGCATTCCTTAAGTACGACAAGTGATTATAATAAGCCTTGGAATGCACAAAATGACGTAAATGTTCATCCAATGACACACATGAACTTATTGGATGAACTACATTCTTTAAGTACGAAAATTGATTAAAATAAGCCTTGGGATGCACAAAATGACGTTAATGTTCATCCAATGACACAAACGCGCTTATCGGATAAACTACATTCCTTAAGTACAAAAAGTGATTAGAATAAGCCTTGGGATGCACAACATGACAAAAATGTTCATCCAATGACACAAATGCACTTATTGGATGCACTACATTCCTTAAGTACGAAAAGTGATTAGAATAAGCCTTGGGATGCACAAAATGACGTAAATGTTTAATTAATTACACAGATGCTCTTATTGTATGAACTACATTCCTTAAGTACGAAAAGTGATTAGAATAAGCCTTGGGATGCACAAAATGACGTAAGTGTTAAATAAATGACACAAACGCACTTATTGGATGAACTACATTCCTTAAGTACGAAAAGTCATTAGAATAAGCCTTGGAATGCACAAAATGACGTAAATGTTCATCCAATGACACAAATGAACTTATTGGATGAACTACATTCCTTAAGTACGAAAATTGATTAAAATAAGCCTTGGGATGCACAAAATGACGTTAATGTTCATCTAATGATACAAACTTGCTTATCGGATAAACTACATTCCTTAAGTACGAAAAGTGATTAGAATAAGCCTTGCGATGCACAACATGACGTAAATGTTCATCCAATGACACAAATGCACTTATTGGATGCACTACATTCCTTAAGTACGAAAAGTGATTAGAATAAGCCTTGGGATGCACAAAATGACGTAAATGTTTAATTAATTACACATATGCTCTTATTGTATGAACTACATTCCTTAAGTACGAAAAGTGATTAGAATAAGCCTTGGGATGCACAAAATGACGTAAGTGTTAAATAAATGACACAAACGCACTTATTGGATGAACTACATTCCTTAAGTACGAAAAGTCATTAGAATAAGCCTTGGAATGCACAAAATGACGTAAATGTTCATCCAATGACACAAATGAACTTATTGGATGAACTACATTCCTTAAGTACGAAAATTGATTAAAATAAGCCTTGGGATGCACAAAATGACGTTAATGTTCATCCAATGACACAAACGCGCTTATCGGATAAACTACATTCCTTAAGTACGAAAAGTGATTAGAATAATCCTTGGGATGCACAACATGACGTAAATGTTCATCCAATGACACAAATGCACTTATTGGATGCACTACATTCCTTAAGTACGAAAAGTGATTAGAATAAGCCTTGGGATGCACAAAATGACGTAAATGTTTAATTAATTACACATATGCTCTTATTGTATGAACTACATTCCTTAAGTACGAAAAGTGATTAGAATAAGCCTTGGGATGCACAAAATGACGTAAGTGTTAAATAAATGACACAAACGCACTTATTGGATGAACTACATTCCTTAAGTACGAAAAGTGATTAGAATAAGCCTTGGAATGCACAAAATGACGTAAATGTTCATCCAATGACACAAATGCACTTATTGGATGCACTACATTCCTTAAGTACGAAAAGTGATTAGAATAAGCCTTGGGATGCACAAAATGACCTAAATGTTTGTTTAATTACACAGATGCTCTTATTGTATGAACTACATTCCTTAAGTACGAAAAGTGATTAGAATAAGCCTTGGGATGCACAAAATGACGTAAGTGTTAAATAAATGACACAAACGCACTTATTGGATGAACTACATTCCTTAAGTACGAAAAGTGATTAGAATAAGCCTTGGAATGCACAAAATGACGTAAATGTTCATCCAATGACACAAATGAACTTATTGGATGAACTACATTCCTTAAGTACGAAAATTGATTAAAATAAGCCTTGGGATGCACAAAATGACTTTAATGTTCATCTAATGATACAAACATGCTTATCGGATAAACTACATTCCTTAAGTACGAAAAGTGATTAGAATAAGCCTTGGGATGCACAACATGACGTAAATGTTCATCCAATGACACAAATGCACTTATTGGATGCACTACATTCCTTAAGTACGAAAAGTGATTAGAATAAGCCTTGGGATGCACAAAATGACGTAAATGTTTAATTAATGACGCAGACGCTCATATTGGATGAACTACATTCCTTAAGTACGAAAAGTGATTAGAATAAGCCTTGGGATGCACAAAATGACCTAAATGTTCATCAAATGACACAAATGCACTAATTGGATGAACTACATTCCTTAAGTACGAAAAGTGATTTGAATAAGCCTTGGGATGCCCAAAATGACCTAAATGTTCATCCAATGACACAAACGCGCTTTCTGGATGAACTGCATTCCTTAAGTACGACAAGTGATTATAATAAGCCTTGGAATGCACGAAATGACGTAAATGTTCATCCAATGACACACATGAACTTATTGGATGAACTACATTCTTTAAGTACGAAAATTGATTAAAATAAGCCTTGGGATGCACAAAATGACGTTAATGTTCATCCAATGACACAAACGCGCTTATCGGATAAACTACATTCCTTAAGTACAAAAAGTGATTAGAATAAGCCTTGGGATGCACAACATGACAAAAATGTTCATCCAATGACACAAATGCACTTATTGGATGCACTACATTCCTTAAGTACGAAAAGTGATTAGAATAAGCCTTGGGATGCACAAAATGACGTAAATGTTTAATTAATTACACAGATGCTCTTATTGTATGAACTACATTCCTTAAGTACGAAAAGTGATTAGAATAAGCCTTGGGATGCACAAAATGACGTAAGTGTTAAATAAATGACACAAACGCACTTATTGGATGAACTACATTCCTTAAGTACGAAAAGTCATTAGAATAAGCCTTGGAATGCACAAAATGACGTAAATGTTCATCCAATGACACAAATGAACTTATTGGATGAACTACATTTCTTAAGTACGAAAATTGATTAAAATAAGCCTTGGGATGCACAAAATGACGTTAATGTTCATCTAATGATACAAACTTGCTTATCGGATAAACTACATTCCTTAAGTACGAAAAGTGATTAGAATAAGCCTTGGGATGCACAACATGACGTAAATGTTCATCCAATGACACAAATGAACTTATTGGATGAACTACATTCCTTAAGTACGAAAATTGATTAAAATAAGCCTTGGGATGCACAAAATGACGTTAATGTTCATCCAATGACACAAACGCGCTTATCGGATAAACTACATTCCTTAAGTACAAAAAGTGATTAGAATAAGCCTTGGGATGCACAACATGACGTAAATGTTCATCCAATGACACAAATGCGCTTATTGGATGCACTACATTCCTTAAGTACGAAAAGGGATTAGAATAAGCCTTGGGATGCACAAAATGACGTAAATGTTTAATTAATTACACAGATGCTCTTATTGTATGAACTACATTCCTTAAGTACGAAAAGTGATTAGAATAAGCCTTGGGATGCACAAAATGACGTAAGTGTTAAATAAATGACACAAACTCACTTATTGGATGAACTACATTCCTTAAGTACGAAAAGTCATTAGAATAAGCCTTGGAATGCACAAAATGACGTAAATGTTCATCCAATGACACAAATGAACTTATTGGATGAACTACATTCCTTAAGTACGAAAATTGATTAAAATAAGCCTTGGGATGCACAAAATGACGTTAATGTTCATCTAATGACACAAACTTGCTTATCGGATAAACTGCATTCCTTAAGTACGAAAAGTGATTAGAATAAGCCTTGCGATGCACAACATGACGTAAATGTTCATCCAATGACACAAATGCACTTATTGGATGCACTACATTCCTTAAGTACGAAAAGTGATTAGAATAAGCCTTGGGATGCACAAAATGACGTAAATGTTTAATTAATTACACATATGCTCTTATTGTATGAACTACATTCCTTAAGTACGAAAAGTGATTAGAATAAGCCTTGGGATGCACAAAATGACGTAAGTGTTAAATAAATGACACAAACGCACTTATTGGATGAACTACATTCCTTAAGTACGAAAAGTCATTAGAATAAGCCTTGGAATGCACAAAATGACGTAAATGTTCATCCAATGACACAAATGAACTTATTGGATGAACTACATTCCTTAAGATCGAAAATTGATTAAAATAAGCCTTGGGATGCACAAAATGACGTTAATGTTCATCTAATGACACAAACTTGCTTATCGGATAAACTACATTCCTTAAGTACGAAAAGTGATTAGAATAAGCCTTGGGATGCACAACATGACGTAAATGTTCATCCAATGACACAAATGCACTTATTGGATGCACTACATTCCTTAAGTACGAAAAGTGATTAGAATAAGCCTTGGGATGCACAAAATGACGTAAATGTTTAATTAATGACGCAGACGCTCATATTGGATGAACTACATTCCTTAAGTACGAAAAGTGATTAGAATAAGCCTTGGGATGCACAAAATGACCTAAATGTTCATCAAATGACACAAATGCACTAATTGGATGAACTACATTCCTTAAGTACGAAAAGTGATTTGAATAAGCCTTGGGATGCACAAAATGACCTAAATGTTCATCCAATGACACAAACGCGCTTTCTGGATGAACTGCATTCGTTAAGTACGACAAGTGATTATAATAAGCCTTGGAATGCACAAAATGACGTAAATGTTCATCCAATGACACACATGAACTTATTGGATGAACTACATTCTTTAAGTACGAAAATTGATTAAAATAAGCCTTGGGATGCACAAAATGACGTTAATGTTCATCCAATGACACAAACGCGCTTATCGGATAAACTACATTCCTTAAGTACAAAAAGTGATTAGAATAAGCCTTGGGATGCACAACATGACAAAAATGTTCATCCAATGACACAAATGCACTTATTGGATGCACTACATTCCTTAAGTACGAAAAGTGATTAGAATAAGCCTTGGGATGCACAAAATGACGTAAATGTTTAATTAATTACACAGATGCTCTTATTGTATGAACTACATTCCTTAAGTACGAAAAGTGATTAGAATAAGCCTTGGGATGCACAAAATGACGTAAGTGTTAAATAAATGACACAAACGCACTTATTGGATGAACTACATTCCTTAAGTACGAAAAGTCATTAGAATAAGCCTTGGAATGCACAAAATGACGTAAATGTTCATCCAATGACACAAATGAACTTATTGGATGAACTACATTCCTTAAGTACGAAAATTGATTAAAATAAGCCTTGGGATGCACAAAATGACGTTAATGTTCATCTAATGATACAAACTTGCTTATCGGATAAACTACATTCCTTAAGTACGAAAAGTGATTAGAATAAGCCTTGCGATGCACAACATGACGTAAATGTTCATCCAATGACACAAATGCACTTATTGGATGCACTACATTCCTTAAGTACGAAAAGTGATTAGAATAAGCCTTGGGATGCACAAAATGACGTAAATGTTTAATTAATTACACATATGCTCTTATTGTATGAACTACATTCCTTAAGTACGAAAAGTGATTAGAATAAGCCTTGGGATGCACAAAATGACGTAAGTGTTAAATAAATGACACAAACGCACTTATTGGATGAACTACATTCCTTAAGTACGAAAAGTCATTAGAATAAGCCTTGGAATGCACAAAATGACGTAAATGTTCATCCAATGACACAAATGAACTTATTGGATGAACTACATTCCTTAAGTACGAAAATTGATTAACATAAGCCTTGGGATGCACAAAATGACGTTAATGTTCATCCAATGACACAAACGCGCTTATCGGATAAACTACATTCCTTAAGTACGAAAAGTGATTAGAATAATCCTTGGGATGCACAACATGACGTAAATGTTCATCCAATGACACAAATGCACTTATTGGATGCACTACATTCCTTAAGTACGAAAAGTGATTAGAATAAGCCTTGGGATGCACAAAATGACGTAAATGTTTAATTAATTACACATATGCTCTTATTGTATGAACTACATTCCTTAAGTACGAAAAGTGATTAGAATAAGCCTTGGGATGCACAAAATGACGTAAGTGTTAAATAAATGACACAAACGCACTTATTGGATGAACTACATTCCTTAAGTACGAAAAGTCATTAGAATAAGCCTTGGAATGCACAAAATGACGTAAATGTTCATCCAATGACACAAATGAACTTATTGGATGAACTACATTCCTTAAGTACGAAAATTGATTAAAATAAGCCTTGGGATGCACAAAATGACGTTAATGTTCATCCAATGACACAAACGCGCTTATCGGATAAACTACATTCCTTAAGTACAAAAAGTGATTAGAATAAGCCTTGGGATGCACAACATGACAAAAATGTTCATCCAATGACACAAATGCACTTATTGGATGCACTACATTCCTTAAGTACGAAAAGTGATTAGAATAAGCCTTGGGATGCACAAAATGACGTAAATGTTTAATTAATTACACAGATGCTCTTATTGTATGAACTACATTCCTTAAGTACGAAAAGTGATTAGAATAAGCCTTGGGATGCACAAAATGACGTAAGTGTTAAATAAATGACACAAACTCACTTATTGGATGAACTACATTCCTTAAGTACGAAAAGTCATTAGAATAAGCCTTGGAATGCACAAAATGACGTAAATGTTCATCCAATGACACAAATGAACTTATTGGATGAACTACATTCCTTAAGTACGAAAATTGATTAAAATAAGCCTTGGGATGCACAAAATGACGTTAATGTTCATCTAATGACACAAACTTGCTTATCGGATAAACTGCATTCCTTAAGTACGAAAAGTGATTAGAATAAGCCTTGCGATGCACAACATGACGTAAATGTTCATCCAATGACACAAATGCACTTATTGGATGCACTACATTCCTTAAGTACGAAAAGTGATTAGAATAAGCCTTGGGATGCACAAAATGACGTAAATGTTTAATTAATTACACATATGCTCTTATTGTATGAACTACATTCCTTAAGTACGAAAAGTGATTAGAATAAGCCTTGGGATGCACAAAATGACGTAAGTGTTAAATAAATGACACAAACGCACTTATTGGATGAACTACATTCCTTAAGTACGAAAAGTCATTAGAATAAGCCTTGGAATGCACAAAATGACGTAAATGTTCATCCAATGACACAAATGAACTTATTGGATGAACTACATTCCTTAAG
>JBBPBO010001984.1:38964786-38981733 GCA_037974295.1 Cicer cuneatum | reverse complement strand
TTCCATAAGTACGAAAAGTGATTATAATAAGCCTTGGGATGCACAAAATGACGTAAATGTTAAATAAAGGACACAAACGCTCTTATTGGATGAACTACATTCCTTAAGTACGAAAAGTGATTAAAATAAACCTTGGGATGCACAAAATGACGTAAATGTTCATCCAATGACACAACGCACTTATTTGATGAACTACATTCCTTAAGTACGAAAATTGATGAGAATAAGCCTTGGGATGCACAAAATGACGTAAATGTTCATCCAATGACACAAATGAACTTATTGGATGAACTACATTCCTTAAGTACGAAAAGTGATTGGAATAATTCTTGGGATGCACAAAATGACGTAAATGTTCATCCTATGACACAAACACGCTTATTGGATGAACTACATTCCTTAAGTACGAAAAGTGATTAGAATAAGCCTTGGGATGCACAACATGACGTAAATGTTCATCCAATGACACAAATGCGCTTATTGGATGAACTACATTCCTTAAGTACGAAAAGTGATTAGAATTAGCCTTGGGATGCACAAAATGACGTAAATGTTTATCCAATGACACAAATGCACTTATTGGATGCACTACATTCCTTAAGTACGAAAAGTGATTAGAATAAGTCTTGGGATGCACAAAATGACGTAAATGTTTAATTAATGACACAGACGCTCTTATTGTATGAACTACATTCCTTAAGTACGAAAAGTAATTAGAATAAGCCTTGGGATGCACAAAATGACGTAAGTGTTAAATATATGACACAAATGCACGTATTGGATGAACTACATTCCTTAAGTACGAAAATTGATCAGAATAAGCCTTGGGACGCACACAATGACGTAAATGTTCATCCAATGACACAAATGCACTTATTGGATGAACTACATTCCTTAAGTATGAAAAGTGATTAGAATAAGTCTTGGGATGCACAAAATGACGTAAATATTAAATTCACGACACAAATGCACTTATTGGATGAACTACATTCCGTAAGTACGAAAAGTAATTAGAATAAGCCTTGTGATGCACAAACTGACGTAAATGTTCATCCAATGAAACAAAGGCACTTATTGGATGAACTACATTCCTTAAGTACGAAAAGTGATTGGAATATGCCTCAGGATGCACAAAATGACGTAAATGTTCATCCAATGACACAAACGCTCTTATTGGATTAACTACATTCCTTAAGTACGAAAAGTGATTAAAATAATCCTTGGGATGCTCAAAATGACGTAAATGTTCATCCCATGACACAAACGCGCTTATTGGATGAACTACATTCCTTAAGTAAAAAAAGTGATTAGAATAAGTTTTAGGATGTACAAAATGATGTAAATGTTAAATTAATGACACAAACGCTCTTATTGGATGAACTACTTTCCTTAAGTACGAAAAGTGATCAGAATAAGCCTTGGGACGCACAAAATGACGTAAATGTTCATCCAATGACACAAATGCACTTATTTGATGAACTACATTCCTTAAGTATGAAAAGTGATTAGAATAAGTCTTGGGATGCACAAAATGACGTAAATATTAAATTCACGACACAAATGCACTTATTGGATGAACTACATTCCGTAAGTACGAATAGTGATTAGAATAAGCCTTGTGATGCACAAAATGCATAAATGTTCATCCAATGAAACAAACGCACTTATTGGATGAACTACATTCCTTAAGTACGAAAAGTGATTGGAATATGCCTTGGGATGCACAAAATGACGTAAATGTTCATCCTATGACAGAAACGCGCTTATTGGATTAACTTCATTCCTTAAGTACGAAAAGTGATTAGAATAAGCCTTGGGATGCACAAAATGACATAAATGTTTATCCAATGACACAAACGCACTTATTGGATGAACAACATTCCTTAAGTACGAAAAGTGATTAGAATAAGCCTTGGGATGCACAAAATGACCTAAATGTTCATCCAACGACACAAATGCACTAATTGGATGACCTACATTCCTTAAGTACGAAAAGTGATTAGAATAAGCCTCGGGATGCACAAAATGACCTAAATGTTCATCCAATGACACAAACGCGCTTTTTGGATGAACTGCATTCCTTAAGTACGACAAGTGATTATAATAAGCCTTGGAATGCACAAAATGACGTAAATGTTCATCCAATGACACAAATGCACTTATTGGATGAGCTACATTCCATAAGTACGAAAAGTGATTAGAATAATACTTGAGATGCACAAAATGACGTAAATGTACATCCAATGACACAAACGCGCTTATTGTATAAACTACATTCCATAAGTACGAAAAGTGATGAAAATAAGCCTTGGGATGCACAAAATGACATAAATGTTAAATAAATGACACAAACGCTCTTATTGGATGAACTACATTCCTTAAATACGAAAAGTGATTAGAATAAGTCTTGGGATGCACAAAATGACGTAAATGTTCATCCTATGACACAAACGCGCTTATTGGATGAACTTCATTCCTTATGTACGAAAAGTGATTAGAATAAGCCTTGGGATGCACAAAATGACGTAAATGTTCATCCAATGACACAAACGCACTTATTGGATGAACTATATTCCCTAAGTACGAAAAGTGATTAGAATAATTCTTGGGATGCACGAAATGACGTAAATGTTCATCCTATGACACAAACGCGCTCATTGGATGAACTACATTCCTTAAGTTCGAAAAGAGATTAGAATAAGCCTTGGGATGCACAACATGACGTAAATGTTCATCCAATGACACAAATGCACTTATTGTATGAACTACAATCCTTAAGTACGAAAAGTGATTAGAATAAGCCTTGGAATGCACAAAATGACGTAAATGTTTAATTAATGACATAGCCGCTCTTATTGGATGAACTACATTCCTTAAGTACGAAAAGTGATTAAAATAAGCCTTGGGACGCACAAAATGACGTAAATGTTCATCCAATGACACAAACGCACTTATTGGATGAACTACATTCCGTAAGTACGAAAAGTGATTAGAATAAGCCTTGTGATGCACAAAATGCATAAATGTTCATCCAATGAAACAAACGCACTTATTGGATGAACTACATTCCTTAAGTACGAAAAGTGATTGGAATAAGCCTTGGGATGCACAAAATGACGTAAATGCTAAATAAAGGACACAAACGCTCTTATTGGATGAACTACATTCCTTAAGTACGAAAAGTGATTAAAATAAACCTTGGGATGCACAAAATGACGTAAATGTTCATCCAATGACACAAACGCACTTATTTAATGAACTACTTTCCTTAAGTACGAAAAGTGATCAGAATAAGCCTTGGGACACACAAAATAACGTAAATGTTCATCCAATGACACAAATGCACTTATTGGATGAACTACATTCCTTAAGTATGAAAAGTGATTAGAATAAGTCTTGGGATGCACAAAATGATGTAAATATTAAATTCACGACACAAATGCACTTATTGGATGAACTACATTCCTTTAGTACGAAAAGTGATTAGAATAAGCCTTGGGATGCACAAAATGACGTACATGTTAAATAAATGACACAGCCGCTCTTATTGGATGAACTACATTCCTTAAGTACGAAAAGTGATTAGAATAAGCCTTGGGATGCACGAAATGACGTAAATGTTCATCCAATGACACAAATGCACTTATTGGATGAACTACATTCCTTAAGTACGAAAAGTGATTAGAATAAGCCTTGGGATGCACAAAATGACGTAAAGGTTTAATTAATGACACAGCCGCTCTTATTGGATGAACTACATTCCTTAAGTACGAAAAGTGATTAGAATAAGCCTTGGGATGCACAAAATGACGTAAGTGTTAAATAAATGACACAAACGCACTTATTGGATTAACTACATTCCTTAAGTATGAAAAGTGATTAGAATAATCCTTGGGATGCACAAAATGACGTAAATGTTTAATTAATGACAGAGACGCTCTTATTGGATGAACTAGATTCCTTAAGTACGAAAAGTGATTAGAATAAGCCTTGGGATGCACAAAATGAGCTAAATGTTCATCCAATGACACAAATGCGCTTATTGGATGAACTACATTCCTTAAGTACGAAAAGTGATTAGAATAAGCCTTGGGATGCACGAAATGACTTAACTGTTTAATTAATGACACAGATGCTCTTACTGGATGAACTACATTCCATAAGTACGAAACGTGACTAGAATAAGCCTTGAGATGCACAAAATGACATAAATGTTTATCCAATGACACAAACGCACTTATAGGATGAACTACATTCCTTAAGTACGAAAAGTGATTAGAATAAGCCTTGGGATGCACAAAATGACCTAAATGTTCATCCAACGACACAAATGCACTAATTGGATAACCTACATTCCTTAAGTACGAAAAGTGATTAGAATAAGCCTCGGGATGCACAAAATGACCTAAATGTTCATCCAATGACACAAACGCGCTTTTTGGATGAACTGCATTCCTTAAGTACGACAAGTGATTATAATAAGCCTTGGAATGCACAAAATGACGTAAATGTTCATCCAATGACACAAATGCACTTATTGGATGAGCTACATTCCATAAGTACGAAAAGTGATTAGAATAATACTTGAGATGCACAAAATGACGTAAATGTACATCCAATGACACAAACGCGCTTATTGTATAAACTACATTCCATAATTAAGAAAAGTGATTAAAATAAGCCTTGGGATGCACAAAATGACGTAAATGTTAAATAAATGACACAAACGCTCTTATTGGATGAACTACATTCCTTAAATACGAAAAGTGATTAGAATAAGCCTTGGGATGCACAAAATGACATAAATGTTTATCCAATGACACAAACGCACTTATTGGATGAACAACATTCCTTAAGTCCGAAAAGTGATTAGAATAAGTCTTGGGATGCACAAAATAACGTTAATGTTCATCCAATGACACAAACGCGCTTATTTGATGAACTACTTTCCTTAAGTACGAAAAGTGATTAGAATAAGCCTTGGAATGCACAAAATGATGTAAATGTTCATCCTATGACACAAATGCGCTTATTGGATGAACTTCATTCCTTATGTACGAAAAGTGATTAGAATAAGCCTTGGGATGCACAAAATGACGTAAATGTTCATCCAATGACACAAATGAACTTATTGGATGAACTACATTCCTTAAGTACGAAAAGTGATTAGAATAATTCTTGGCATGCACGAAATGACGTAAATGTTCATCCTATGACACAAACGCGCTTATTGGATGAACTACATTCCTTAAGTACGAAAAGTGATTAGAATAAGCCTTGGAATGCACAAAATGACGTAAATGTTTAATTAATGACATAGCCGCTCTTATTGGATGAACTACATTCCTTAAGTACGAAAAGTGATTAAAATAAGCCTTGGGACGCACAAAATGACGTAAATGTTCATCCATTGACACAAACGCACTTATCGGATAAACTACATTCCTTAAGTACAAATAGTGATTAGAATAAGCCTTGGGATGCACAAAATGATGAAAATATTCATCCAATGACACAAACTCACTTATTGGATGAACTACATTCCATAAATACGAAAAGTGATTAGAATAATACTTGAGATGCACAAAATGACGTAAATGTAAATCCAATGACACAAACGCGCTTATAGTATCAACTACATTCCATAAGTACGAAAAGTGATTATAATAAGCCTTGGGATGCACAAAATGACGTAAATGTTAAATAAAGGACACAAACGCTCTTATTGGATGAACTACATTCCTTAAGTACGAAAAGTGATTAAAATAAACCTTGGGATCCACAAAATGACGTAAATGTTCATCCAATGACACAACGCACTTATTTGATGAACTACTTTCCTTAAGTACGAAAATTGATCAGAATCAGCCTTCGGACGCACACAATGACGTAAATGCTCATCCAATGACACAAATGCACTTATTGGATGAACTACATTCCTTAAGTATGAAAAGTGACTAGAATAAGCCTTGAGATGCACAAAATGACATAACTGTTTATCCAATGACACAAACGCACTTATAGGATGAACTACATTCCTTAAGTACGAAAAGTGATTAGAATAAGCCTTGGGATGCACAAAATGACCTAAATGTTCATCCAACGACACAAATGCACTAATTGGATGACCTACATTCCTTAAGTACGAAAAGTGATTAGAATAAGCCTCGGAATGCACAAAATGACCTAAATGTTCATCCAATGACACAAACGCGCTTTTTGGATGAACTGCAATCCTTAAGTACGACAAGTGATGATAATAAGCCTTGGAATGCACAAAATGACGTAAATGTTCATCCAATGACACAAATGCACTTATTGGATGAGCTACATTCCATAAGTACGAAAAGTGATTAGAATAATACTTGAGATGCACAAAATGACGTAAATGTACATCCAATGACACAAACGCGCTTATTGTATAAACTACATTCCATAAGTACGAAAAGTGATTAAAATAAGCCTTGGGATGCACAAAATGACGTAAATGTTAAATAAATGACACAAACGCTCTTATTGGATGAACTACATTCCTTAAATACGAAAAGTGATTAGAATAAGCCTTGGGATGCACAAAATGACATAAATGTTTATCCAATGAAACAAACGCACTTATTGGATGAACAACATTCCGTAAGTACGAAAAGTGATTAGAATAAGCCTTGTGATGCACAAAATGCATAAATGTTCATCCAATGAAACAAACGCACTTATTGGATGAACTACATTCCTTAAGTACGAAAAGTGATTAGAATAAGCCTTGGAATGCACAAAATGACGTAAATGTTCATCCATTGACACAAACGCACTTATCGGATAAACTACATTCCTTAAGTACAAATAGTGATTAGAATAAGCCTTGGGATGCACAAAATGATGAAAATATTCATCCAATGACACAAATTCACTTATTGGATGAACTACATTCCATAAGTACGAAAAGTGATTAGAATAATACTTGAGATGCACAAAATGATGTAAATGTAAATCCAATGACACAAACGCGCTTATAGTATCAACTACATTCCATAAGTACGAAAAGTGATTATAATAAGCCTTGGGATGCACAAAATGAAGTAAATGTTAAATAAAGGACACAAACGCTCTTATTGGATGAACTACATTCCTTAAGTACGAAAAGTGATTAAAATAAACCTTGGGATGCACAAAATGACGTAAATGTTCATCCAATGACACAACGCACTTATTTGATGAACTACTTTCCTTAAGTACGAAAATTGATCAGAATAAGCCTTCGAACGCACACAATGACGTAAATGTTCATCCAATGACACAAATGCACTTATTTGATGAACTACATTCCTTAAGTATGAAAAGTGATTAGAATAAGTCTTGGGATGCACAAAATGACGTAAATATTAAATTCACGACACAAATACACTTATTGGATGAACTACATTCCGTAAGTACGAAAAGTAATTAGAATAAGCCTTGTGATGCACAAACTGACGTAAATGTTCATCCAATGAAACAAACGCACTTATTGGATGAACTACATTCCTTAAGTACGAAAAGTGATTGGAATATGCCTCGGGATGCACAAAATGACGTAAATGTTCATCCAATGAAACAAACGCTCTTATTGGATTAACTACATTCCTTAAGTACGAAAAGTGATTAAAATAATCCTTGGGATGCACAAAATGACGTAAATGTTCATCCCATGACACAAACGCGCTTATTGGATGAATTACATTCCTTAAGTACAAAAAGTGATTAAAATAATCCTTGGGATGCACAAAATGACGTAAATGTTCATCCAATGACACAACGCACTTATTTGATGAACTACTTTCCTTAAGTACGAAAATTGATCAGAATAAGCCTTCGAACGCACACAATGACGTAAATGTTCATCCAATGAAACAAACGCACTTATTGGATGAACTACATTCCTTAAGTACGAAAAGTGATTGGAATATGCCTCGGGATGCACAAAATGACGTAAATGTTCATCCAATGACACAAACGCTCTTATTGGATTAACTACATTCCTTAAGTACGAAAAGTGATTAAAATAATCCTTGGGATGCACAAAATGACGTAAATGTTCATCCCATGACACAAACGCGCTTATTGGATGAACTACATTCCTTAAGTACAAAAAGTGATTAGAATAAGTTTTAGGATGTACAAAATGATGTAAATGTTAAATTAATGACACAAACGCTCTTATTGGATGAACTACTTTCCTTAAGTACGAAAAGTGAGCAGAATAAGCCTTGGGACGCACAAAATGACGTAAATGTTCATCCAATGACACAAATGCACTTATTGGATGAACTAAATTCCTTAAGTATGAAAAGTGATTAGAATAAGTCTTGGGATGCACAAAATGACTTAAATATTAAATTCACGTAACAAATGCACTTATTGGATGAACTACATTCCGTAAGTACGAAAAGTGATTAGAATAAGCCTTGTGATGCACAAAATCCATAAATGTGCATCCAATGAAACAAACGCACTTATTGGATGAACTACATTCCTTAAGTACGAAAAGTGATTGGAATATGCCTTGGGATGCACAAAATGACGTAAATGTTCATCCAATGACACAAACGCACTTATTGGATGAACTACATTCCTTAAGTACGAAAAGTGATTAGAATAAGCCTTGGGATGCACAAAATGACGTAAATGCTAAATAAAGGACACAAACGCTCTTATTGGATGAACTACATTCCTTAAGTACGAAAAGTGATTAAAATAAACCATGGGATGCACAAAATGGCGTAAATATTAAATAAAGGACACAAACGCTCTTATTGGATGAACTACATTCCTTAATTACGAAAAGTGATTAGAATAAGCCTTGGGTTGCACGAAATGACTTAACTGTTTAATTAATGACACAGATGCTCTTACTGGATGAACTACATTCCATAAGTACGAAACGTGATTAGAATAAGCCTTGAGATGCACAAAATGACATAAATGTTTATCCAATGACACAAACGCACTTATAGGATGAACTACATTCCTTAAGTACGAAAAGTGATTAGAATAAGCCTTGGGATGCACAAAATGACCTAAATGTTCATCCAACGACACAAATGCACTAATTGGATGACCTACATTCCTTAAGTACGAAAAGTGATAGAATAAGCCTTGGGACGCACAAAATGACGTAGATGTTCATCCAATGACACAAACGCACTTATCGGATAAACTACATTCCTTAAGTACAAATAGTGATTAGAATAAGCCTTGGGATGCACAAAATGATGAAAATATTCATCCAATGACACAAACTCACTTATTGGATGAACTACATTCCATAAGTACGAAAAGTGATTAGAATAATACTTGAGATGCACAAAATGACGTAAATGTAAATCCAATGACACAAACGCGCTTATTGTATCAACTACATTCCATAAGTACGAAAAGTGATTATAATAAGCCTTGGGATGCACAAAATGACGTAAATGTTAAATAAAGGACACAAACGCTCTTATTGGATGAACTACATTCCTTAAGTACGAAAAGTGATTAGAATAATACTTGAGATGCACAAAATGACGTAAATGTTCATCCAATGACACAACGCACTTATTTGATGAACTACTTTCCTTAAGTACGAAAATTGATCAGAATAAGCCTTGGGACGCACACAATGACGTAAATGTTCATCCAATGACACAAATGCACTTATTGGATGAACTACATTCCTTAAGTATGAAAAGTGATTAGAATAAGTCTTGGGATGCACAAAATGACGTAAATATTAAATTCACGACACAAATACACTTATTGGATGAACTACATTCTGTAAGTACGAAAAGTAATTAGAATAAGCCTTGTGATGCACAAACTGACGTAAAATGTTCATCCAATGAAACAAACGCACTTATTGGATGAACTACATTCCTTAAGTACGAAAAGTGATTGGAATATGCCTCGGGATGCACAAAATGACGTAAATGTTCATCCAATGACACAAACGCTCTTATTGGATTAACTACATTCCTTAAGTACGAAAAGTGATTAAAATAATCCTTGGGATGCACAAAATGACATAAATGTTCATCCCATGACACAAACGCGCTTATTGGATGAACTACATTCCTTAAGTACAAATAGTGATTAGAATAAGCCTTGGGATGCACAAAATGATGAAAATATTCATCCAATGACACAAACTCACTTATTGGATGAACTACATTCCATAAGTACGAAAAGTGATTAGAATAATACTTGAGATGCACAAAATGACGTAAATGTAAATCCAATGACACAAACGCGCTTATTGTATCAACTACATTCCATAAGTACGAAAAGTGATTATAATAAGCCTTGGGATGCACAAAATGACGTAAATGTTAAATAAAGGACACAAACGCTCTTATTGGATGAACTACATTCCTTAAGTACGAAAAGTGATTAAAATAAACCTTGGGATGCACAAAATGACGTAAATGTTCATCCAATGACACAACGCACTTATTTGATGAACTACTTTCCTTAAGTACGAAAATTGATCAGAATAAGCCTTCGAACGCACACAATGACGTAAATGTTCATCCAATGAAACAAACGCACTTATTGGATGAACTACATTCCTTAAGTACGAAAAGTGATTGGAATATGCCTCGGGATGCACAAAATGACGTAAATGTTCATCCAATGACACAAACGCTCTTATTGGATTAACTACATTCCTTAAGTACGAAAAGTGATTAAAATAATCCTTGGGATGCACAAAATGACATAAATGTTCATCCCATGACACAAACGCGCTTATTGGATGAACTACATTCCTTAAGTACAAATAGTGATTAGAATAAGCCTTGGGATGCACAAAATGATGAAAATATTCATCCAATGACACAAACTCACTTATTGGATGAACTACATTCCATAAGTACGAAAAGTGATTAGAATAATACTTGAGATGCACAAAATGACGTAAATGTAAATCCAATGACACAAACGCGCTTATTGTATCAACTACATTCCATAAGTACGAAAAGTGATTATAATAAGCCTTGGGATGCACAAAATGACGTAAATGTTAAATAAAGGACACAAACGCTCTTATTGGATGAACTACATTCCTTAAGTACGAAAAGTGATTAAAATAAACCTTGGGACGCACAAAATGACGTAAATGTTCATCCAATGACACAACGCACTTATTTGATGAACTACTTTCCTTAAGTACGAAAATTGATCAGAATAAGCCTTGGGACGCACACAATGACGTAAATATTCATCCAATGACACAAATGCACTTATTGGATGAACTACATTCCTTAAGTATGAAAAGTGATTAGAATAAGTCTTGGGATGCACAAAATGACGTAAATATTAAATTCACGACACAAATGCACTTATTGGATGAACTACATTCCGTAAGTACGAAAAGTGATTAGAATAAGCCTTGGGATGCACAAAATGACGTTCATGTTAAATAAATGACACAAACGCGCTTATTGGATAAACTACATTCCTTAAGTATGAAAACTGATTAGAATAAGCCTTGGGATGCACAAAATGACGTAAATGTTTAATTAATGACACACACACTCTTATTGGATGAACTACATTCCTTAAGTACGAAAAGTGATTAGAATAAGCCTTGGGTTACACAAAATGACGTAAATGTTCATCCACTGACACAAATGCCCTTTTGGATGAACTACATTGCATGAGTACGAAAAGTGATTAGAATAAGCCTTGGGATGCACAAAATGACGTAAATGTTCATCCAATTACACAAATCCGCTTATTGGATGAACTACATTCCTTAAGTATGATAAGTGATTAAAATAAGCCTTGTGATGCACAAAATGACGTAAATGTTTAATTAATGACAGAGACGCTCTTATTCGATGAACTACATTCCTTAAGTAAGAAAAGTGATTAGAATAAGCCTTGGGATACACAAAATGACGTAAATGTTCATCCAATGACACAAATGCACTTATTGGATAAACTACATTCCTTAAGTACGAAAAGTGATTAGAATAAGCCTTGGGATGTACAAAATGACGTAAATGTTAATCCAGTGACACAAACGCGCTTATTGGATGAACTACATTCCTTAAGTATGAAAAGTGATTAGAATAAGCTTTGGGATGCACAAAATGTCGTACATGTTCGTCCAATGACACAAACGCACTTATTGGATGAACTACACCATTAAGTTCAAAAAGTGATAAGAATAAGCCTTGGGATGCACAAAATGACCTAAATGTTAAATTAATGACACAAACGCGCTTATTGGATGAACTACATTCCTTAAGTACGAAAGGTGATTAGAATAAGCCTTGGGATGCACAAAATGACGTCAATGTTCTTCCAATGATACAAATGCACTTATTGGATGAACTACATTTCTTAAGTACGAAAAGTGATTAAAATAACCCTTGGGATGCACAAAATGACATAAATGTTCATCAAATGACACAAACGCGCTTATTGTATAAACTACATTCCATAAGTACAAAAAGTGATTAGAATAAGCCTTGGGATGCAGAAAATGACTAAATGTTCATCCAATGACACAAATGCACTTATTGGATGAACTAAATTCCTTAAGTACGAAAATTGATTAGAATAAGCCTTGGGATGCACAAAATGACGTAAATGTTCATCCAATGACACAAATGCACTTATTGGATGAACAACAATCCTTGAGTACGAAAAGTGATTAGAATAAGCCTTGGGATGCAAAAAATGACATAAATGTTCATCCAATGACACAAACACACTTATTGGATGAACTACATTCGTTAAGTACCAAAAGTGATTAGAATAAGCCTTGGGATGCACAAAAAGACGTAAATGTTAAATTAATGACACAAACACACTTATTGGATGAACTACATTCCTTATGTACGAAAAGTGATTAAAATAATCCTTGGGATGCACAAAATGACATAAATGTTCATCCCATGACACAAACGCGCTTATTGGATGAACTACATTCGTTAAGTACAAATAGTGATTAGAATAAGCCTTGGGATGCACAAAATGATGAAAATATTCATCCAATGACACAAACTCACTTATTGGATGAACTACATTCCATAAGTACGAAAAGTGATTAGAATAATACTTGAGATGCACAAAATGACGTAAATGTAAATCCAATGACACAAACGCGCTTATTGTATCAACTACATTCCATAAGTACGAAAAGTGATTATAATAAGCCTTGGGATGCACAAAATGACGTAAATGTTAAATAAAGGACACAAACGCTCTTATTGGATGAACTACATTCCTTAAGTACGAAAAGTGATTAAAATAAACCTTGGGATGCACAAAATGACGTAAATGTTCATCCAAAGACACAAACGCACTTATTTGATGAACTACTTTCCTTAAGTACGAAAATAGATCAGAATAAGCCTTGGGACGCACAAAATGACGTAAATGTTCATCCAATGACACAAATGCACTTATTGGATGAACTACATTCCTTAAGTATGAAAAGTGATTAGAATAAGTCTTGGGATGCACAAAATGACGTAAATATTAAATTCACGACACAAATGCACTTATTGGATGAACTACATTCCGTAAGTACGAAAAGTGATTAGAATAAGCCTTGTGATGCACAAAATGCATAATTGTTCATCCAATGAAACAAACGCACTTATTGGATGAACTACATTCCTTAAGTACGAAAAGTGATTGGAATATGCCTTGGGATGCACAAAATGACGTAAATGTTCATCCAATGACACAAACGCACTTATTGGATGAACTACATTCCTTAAGTACGAAAAGTGATTAGAATAAGCCTTGGGATGCACAAAATGACGTAAATGCTAAATAAAGGACACAAACGCTCTTATTGGATGAACGACATTCCTTAAGTACGAAAAGTGATTAAAATAAACCTTGGGATGCACAAAATGACGTAAATGTTCATCCAATGACACAAACGCACTTATTTGATGAACTACATTCCTTAAGTACTAAAAGTGATCAGAATAAGCCTTGGGACACACAAAATAACGTAAATGTTCCTCCAATGACACAAATGCACTTATTGGATGAACTACATTCCTTAAGTACGAAATGTGATTAGAATAAGTCTTGGGATGCACAAAATGACGTACATGTTAAATAAATGACACAAACGCGCTTATTGAATGAACTACATTCCTTAAGTACGAAAAGTGATTAGAATAAGCCTTGGGATGCACAAAATGACATAAATGTTCATCCAATGACACAAACGCGCTTATCAGATGAACCACATTCCTTAAGTACAAAAAGGGATTAGAATAAGCTTTAGGATGTACAAAATGATGTAAATGTTAAATTAATGACACAAACGCTCTTATTGGATGAACTGCATTCCTTAAGTACGACAAGTGATTATAATAAGCCTTGGAATGCACAAAATGACGTAAATGTTCATCCAATGACACAAATGAACTTATTGGATGAACTACATTCCTTAAGTACGAAAATTGATTAAAATAAGCCTTGGGATGCACAAAATGACGTAAGTTTTAAATAAATGACACAAACGAACTTATTGGACGAACTACATTCCTTAAGTACGAAAAGTGACTAGAATAAGCCTTGGGATGCACAAAATGACGTAAATGTTCATCCAATGAAACAAATGCACTTATTGGATGCACTACACCCTTAAGTTCAAAAAGTGATAAGAATAAGCCTTGGGATGCACAAAATGACCTAAATGTTAAATTAATGACACAAAGGCGCTTATTGGATGAACTACATTCCTTAAGTACGAAAGGTGATTAGAATAAGCCTTGGGATGCACAAAATGACATAAATGTTCATCAAATGACACAAACGCGCTTATTGTATAAACTACATTCCATAAGTACGAAAAGTGATTAGAATAAGCCTTGGGATGCAGAAAATGACTAAATGTTCATCCAATGACACAAATGCACTTATTGGATGAACTACAATCCTTAAGTACGAAAAGTGATTAGAATAACCCTTGGGATGCACAAAATGACGTAAATGTTAAATTAATGACACAAACGCTCTTACTAGATGAACTACATTCCATAAGTATGAAAAGTGATTAGAATAAGCCTTGGGATGCACAAGATGACGTAAATGTTCATCCAATGACACAAACGCAATTATAGGATGAACTACATTTCTTAAGTATGAAAAGTGATTAGAATAAGCCTTGGGATGCACAAGATGACGTAAATGTTCATCCACTGACACCAACCCGCTTATTGGATGAACTACATTCCTTAACTACGAAAAATGATTAGAATAAGCCTTGGGATGCACAAAATGACGTAAATGTTCATCCAATGACACAAACGCGCTTATTGGACGAACTACATTCCTTAAGTACGAAAAGTGATTAGAATAAACCTTGCGATGCAAAAAATGACGTAAATGTTCATCCAATGACACAAGCGCACTCATTGGATGAACTACATTCCTTAAGTACAAAAAGTGATTAGAATAAGCCTTGGGATGCACAAAATGATGAAAATATTCATCCAATGACACAAATGCACTTATTGGATGAACTACATTCCTTAAGTACGAAAAGTGATTAGAATAAGTCTTGGGATGCACAAAATGATGTAAATGTTAATTAATGACACAAACGCTCTTATTGGATGAACTACATTCCTTATGTATGAAAAGTGATTATAATAAGCGTTGGGATGCATAAAATGCGTAAATGTTCATCCAATGACACAATTGCCCTTATTGGATCAACTACATTCCTTTAGTACGAAAAGTGTTAGAATAAGTCTTGGGATGCACAAAATGATGTAAATGTTAATTAATGACACAAACGATCTTATTGGATGAACTACAATCCTTAAGTATGAAAAGTGATTATAATAAGCCTTGGGATGCACAAAATGCGTAAATGTTCATCCAATGACACAATTGCACTTATTGGATCAACTACATTCCTTTGGTACGAAAAGTGTTAGAATAAGCCTTGGGATGCACAAAATGACGTAAATGTTAAATTAATGACACAAACGCGCGTATTGGAAGAACTACATTCCATAAGTACGAAAAGTGATTAGAATAAGCCTTGGTATGCACAAAATGAAGTAAATGTTAATCCAATGACACAAACGCGCTTATTGGATGAACTACATTCCTTAAGTACGAAAATTGATTAGAATAAGCTTTGGGATGCACAAAACGACGTAAATGTTCATCCAATCACACAAATGCACTTATTGGATGAACTACATCCTTAAGTTCAAAAAGTGATTTGAATAAGCCTTGGGATGCACAAAATGACCTAAATGTTAAATTAATGACACAAACGCGCTTATTGGATGAATTACATTCCTTAAGTACGAAAGGAGATTAGAATTACCCTTGGGATGCACAAAATGACGTAAATATTTATGGAATGTTACAAAAGCACTTATTGGATGAACTACATTTCTTAAGAACGAAAAGTGATTAGAATAAGCCTTCGGATGCACAAAATGACATAAATATTCATCCAATGTCACAAACGCGCTTATTGTATGAACTACATTCCATAAGTACGAAAAGTGATTAGAATAAGCCTATGGATGCAGAAACTGACTAAATGTTCATCCAATGACACAAATGCACTTATTGGATGAACTACAACCCTTAAGTACGAAAAGTGATTAGAATAAGCCTTGGGATGCACAAAATGACGTAAAGGTTAAATTAATGACACAAACGCGCTTATTGGATGAACTACATTCCTTAAATACGAAAATTGATTAGAATAAGCTTTGGGATGCACAAAACGACTTAAATGTTCATCCAATCACACAAATGCACTTATTGGATGAACTACATCCTTAAGTTCAAAAAGTGATTTGAATAAGCCTTGGGATGCACAAAATGACCTAAATGTTAAATTAATGACACAAACGCGCTTATGGGATGAACTACATTCCTTAAGTACGAAAGGAGATTAGAATTACCCTTGGGATGCAC
>JBBPBO010001984.1:38939500-38964520 GCA_037974295.1 Cicer cuneatum | reverse complement strand
AATGTTACAAAAGCACTTATTGGATGAACTACATTTCTTAAGAACGAAAAGTGATTAGAATAAGCCTTCGGATGCACAAAATGACATAAATATTCATCCAATGTCACAAACGCGCTTATTGTATGAACTACATTCCATAAGTACGAAAAGTGATTAGAATAAGCCTATGGATGCAGAAACTGACTAAATGTTCATCCAATGACACAAATGCACTTATTGGATGAACTACAACCCTTAAGTACGAAAAGTGATTAGAATAAGCCTTGGGATGCACAAAATGACGTAAAGGTTAAATTAATGACACAAACGCGCTTATTGGATGAACTACATTCCTTAAATACGAAAATTGATTAGAATAAGCTTTGGGATGCACAAAACGACTTAAATGTTCATCCAATCACACAAATGCACTTATTGGATGAACTACATCCTTAAGTTCAAAAAGTGATTTGAATAAGCCTTGGGATGCACAAAATGACCTAAATGTTAAATTAATGACACAAACGCGCTTATGGGATGAACTACATTCCTTAAGTACGAAAGGAGATTAGAATTACCCTTGGGATGCACGAAATGACGTAAATATTTATGCAATGTTACAAATGGACTTATTGGATGGACTACATTTCTTAAGAACGAAAAGTGATTAGAATAAGCCTTGGGATGCACAAAATGACATAAATATTCATCCAATATCACAAACGCGCTTATTGTATGAACTACATTCCATAAGTACGAAAAGTGATTAGAATAAGCCTATGGATGCAAAAAATGACTAAATGTTCATCCAATGACACAAATGCACTTATTGGATGAACTACAACCCTTAAGTACGAAAAGTGATTAGAATAAGCCTTGGGATGCACAAAATGACGTAAATGTTAAATTAATGTCACAAACGCTCTTATTTGAAGAACTACATTCCTTAAGTATGAAAAAAGATTAGAATAAGCCTTGGGATGCACAACATGACATAAATGTTCATCCAATGACACAAACGCGCTTATTGCATGAACTACATTCCTTAAGTATGAAAAGTGATTAGAAAAAGCCTTGGGATGCACAAAATGACGTAAATGTTCATCCAATGACACAAATGCACTTATTGGATGAACTACAATGCTTGAGTAGAATAAGCCTTGGGAGGCACAAAATGACGTAAATGTTCATCCAATGACACAAACGCGCTTAATGGATGAACTACATTCCTTAAGTACGAAAAGTCACTGGAATAAGCCTTGGGATGCAAAAAATAACGTAAATGTTCATCCAATGACACAAATGCATTTATTGGATGAACTACATTCTTTAAGTATGAAAAGTGATTAGAATAAGTCTTGGGATTCACAAAATGACGTAAATGTTCATCCAATGACACAAACGCACTTATTTGATGAACTACTTTCCTTAAGAACGAAAAGTGATTAGAATAAGCCTTGGGATGCACAAAATGACGTAAATGTTCATCCAATGACACAAATGAACTTATTGGATGAACTACATTCCTTAAGTACGAAAATTGATTAAAATAAGCCTTGGGATGCACAAAATGACGTAAGTTTTAAATAAATGACACAAACCAACTTAATGGATGAACTACATTCCTTAAGTACGAAAAGTGACTAGAATAAGCCTTGGGATGCACAAAATGACGTAAATGTTCATCCAATGAAACAAACGCACTTATTGGATGAACTACATTCCTTAAGTATGAAAAGTGATTAGAATAAGCTTTGGGATATACAAAATGACGTAAATGTCCATCCAATAACACAAATGCACTTATTGGATGAACTACACCCTTAAGTTCAAAAAGTGATAAGAATAAGCCTTGGGATGCACAAAATGACCTAAATGTTAAATTAATGACACAAAGGCGCTTATTGGATGAACTACATTCCTTAAGTACGAAAGGTGATTAGAATAAGCCTTGGGATGCACAAAATGACATAAATGTTCATCAAATGACACAAACGCGCTTATTGTATAAACTACATTCCATAAGTACGAAAAGTGATTAGAATAAGCCTTGGGATGCACAAAATGACTAAATGTTCATCCAATGACACAAATGCACTTATTGGATGAACTACAATCCTTAAGTACGAAAAGTGATTAGAATAACCCTTGGGATGCACAAAATGACGTAAATGTTAAATTAATGACACAAACGCTCTTACTAGATGAACTACATTCCATAAGTATGAAAAGTGATTAGAATAAGCCTTGGGATGCACAAGATGACGTAAATGTTCATCCAATGACACAAACGCAATTATAGGATGAACTACATTTCTTAAGTATGAAAAGTGATTAGAATAAGCCTTGGGATGCACAAGATGACGTAAATGTTCATCCACTGACACCAACCCGCTTATTGGATGAACTACATTCCTTAACTACGAAAAATGATTAGAATAAGCCTTGGGATGCACAAAATGACGTAAATGTTCATCCAATGACACAAACGCGTTTATTGGACGAACTACATTCCTTAAGTACGAAAAGTGATTAGAATAAACCTTGCGATGCAAAAAATGACGTAAATGTTCATCCAATGACACAAACGCACTCATTGGATGAACTACATTCCTTAAGTACAAAAAGTGATTAGAATAAGCCTTGGGATGCACAAAATGATGAAAATATTAATCCAATGACACAAATGCACTTATTGGATGAACTACATTCCTTAAGTACGAAAAGTGATTAGAATAAGTCTTGGGATGCACAAAATGATGTAAATGTTAATTAATGACACAAACGCTCTTATTGGATGAACTACATTCCTTATGTATGAAAAGTGATTATAATAAGCGTTGGGATGCATAAAATGCGTAAATGTTCATCCAATGACACAATTGCCCTTATTGGATCAACTACATTCCTTTAGTACGAAAAGTGTTAGAATAAGTCTTGGGATGCACAAAATGATGTAAATGTTAATTAATGACACAAACGATCTTATTGGATGAACTACAATCCTTAAGTATGAAAAGTGATTATAATAAGCCTTGGGATGCACAAAATGCGTAAATGTTCATCCAATGACACAATTGCACTTATTGGATCAACTACATTCCTTTGGTACGAAAAGTGTTAGAATAAGCCTTGGGATGCACAAAATGACGTAAATGTTAAATTAATGACACAAACGCGCGTATTGGAAGAACTACATTCCATAAGTACGAAAAGTGATTAGAATAAGCCTTGGTATGCACAAAATGAAGTAAATGTTAATCCAATGACACAAACGCGCTTATTGGATGAACTACATTCCTTAAGTACGAAAATTGATTAGAATAAGTTTTGGGATGCACAAAACGACGTAAATGTTCATCCAATCACACAAATGCACTTATTGGATGAACTACATCCTTAAGTTCAAAAAGTGATTTGAATAAGCCTTGGGATGCACAAAATGACCTAAATGTTAAATTAATGACACAAACGCGCTTATTGGATGAACTACATTCCTTAAGTACGAAAGGAGATTAGAATTACCCTTGGGATGCACAAAATGACGTAAATATTTATGCAATGTTACAAAAGCACTTATTGGATGAACTACATTTCTTAAGAACGAAAAGTGATTAGAATAAGCCTTCGGATGCACAAAATGACATAAATATTCATCCAATGTCACAAACGCGCTTATTGTATGAACTACATTCCATAAGTACGAAAAGTGATTAGAATAAGCCTATGGATGCAGAAACTGACTAAATGTTCATCCAATGACACAAATGCACTTATTGGATGAACTACAACCCTTAAGTACGAAAAGTGATTAGAATAAGCCTTGGGATGCACAAAATGACGTAAAGGTTAAATTAATGACACAAACGCGCTTATTGGATGAACTACATTCCTTAAATACGAAAATTGATTAGAATAAGCTTTGGGATGCACAAAACGACTTAAATGTTCATCCAATCACACAAATGCACTTATTGGATGAACTACATCCTTAAGTTCAAAAAGTGATTTGAATAAGCCTTGGGATGCACAAAATGACCTAAATGTTAAATTAATGACACAAACGCGCTTATGGGATGAACTACATTCCTTAAGTACGAAAGGAGATTAGAATTACCCTTGGGATGCACGAAATGACGTAAATATTTATGCAATGTTACAAATGGACTTATTGGATGGACTACATTTCTTAAGAACGAAAAGTGATTAGAATAAGCCTTGGGATGCACAAAATGACATAAATATTCATCCAATATCACAAACGCGCTTATTGTATGAACTACATTCCATAAGTACGAAAAGTGATTAGAATAAGCCTATGGATGCAAAAAATGACTAAATGTTCATCCAATGACACAAATGCACTTATTGGATGAACTACAACCCTTAAGTACGAAAAGTGATTAGAATAAGCCTTGGGATGCACAAAATGACGTAAATGTTAAATTAATGTCACAAACGCTCTTATTTGAAGAACTACATTCCTTAAGTATGAAAAAAGATTAGAATAAGCCTTGGGATGCACAACATGACATAAATGTTCATCCAATGACACAAACGCGCTTATTGCATGAACTACATTCCTTAAGTATGAAAAGTGATTAGAAAAAGCCTTGGGATGCACAAAATGACGTAAATGTTCATCCAATGACACAAATGCACTTATTGGATGAACTACAATGCTTGAGTAGAATAAGCCTTGGGAGGCACAAAATGACGTAAATGTTCATCCAATGACACAAACGCGCTTAATGGATGAACTACATTCCTTAAGTACGAAAAGTCACTGGAATAAGCCTTGGGATGCAAAAAATAACGTAAATGTTCATCCAATGACACAAATGCATTTATTGGATGAACTACATTCTTTAAGTATGAAAAGTGATTAGAATAAGTCTTGGGATTCACAAAATGACGTAAATGTTCATCCAATGACACAAACGCACTTATTTGATGAACTACTTTCCTTAAGAACGAAAAGTGATTAGAATAAGCCTTGGGATGCACAAAATGACGTAAATGTTCATCCAATGACACAAATGAACTTATTGGATGAACTACATTCCTTAAGTACGAAAATTGATTAAAATAAGCCTTGGGATGCACAAAATGACGTAAGTTTTAAATAAATGACACAAACCAACTTAATGGATGAACTACATTCCTTAAGTACGAAAAGTGACTAGAATAAGCCTTGGGATGCACAAAATGACGTAAATGTTCATCCAATGAAACAAACGCACTTATTGGATGAACTACATTCCTTAAGTATGAAAAGTGATTAGAATAAGCTTTGGGATATACAAAATGACGTAAATGTCCATCCAATAACACAAATGCACTTATTGGATGAACTACACCCTTAAGTTCAAAAAGTGATAAGAATAAGCCTTGGGATGCACAAAATGACCTAAATGTTAAATTAATGACACAAAGGCGCTTATTGGATGAACTACATTCCTTAAGTACGAAAGGTGATTAGAATAAGCCTTGGGATGCACAAAATGACATAAATGTTCATCAAATGACACAAACGCGCTTATTGTATAAACTACATTCCATAAGTACGAAAAGTGATTAGAATAAGCCTTGGGATGCACAAAATGACTAAATGTTCATCCAATGACACAAATGCACTTATTGGATGAACTACAATCCTTAAGTACGAAAAGTGATTAGAATAACCCTTGGGATGCACAAAATGACGTAAATGTTAAATTAATGACACAAACGCTCTTACTAGATGAACTACATTCCATAAGTATGAAAAGTGATTAGAATAAGCCTTGGGATGCACAAGATGACGTAAATGTTCATCCAATGACACAAACGCAATTATAGGATGAACTACATTTCTTAAGTATGAAAAGTGATTAGAATAAGCCTTGGGATGCACAAGATGACGTAAATGTTCATCCACTGACACCAACCCGCTTATTGGATGAACTACATTCCTTAACTACGAAAAATGATTAGAATAAGCCTTGGGATGCACAAAATGACGTAAATGTTCATCCAATGACACAAACGCGTTTATTGGACGAACTACATTCCTTAAGTACGAAAAGTGATTAGAATAAACCTTGCGATGCAAAAAATGACGTAAATGTTCATCCAATGACACAAACGCACTCATTGGATGAACTACATTCCTTAAGTACAAAAAGTGATTAGAATAAGCCTTGGGATGCACAAAATGATGAAAATATTAATCCAATGACACAAATGCACTTATTGGATGAACTACATTCCTTAAGTACGAAAAGTGATTAGAATAAGTCTTGGGATGCACAAAATGATGTAAATGTTAATTAATGACACAAACGCTCTTATTGGATGAACTACATTCCTTATGTATGAAAAGTGATTATAATAAGCGTTGGGATGCATAAAATGCGTAAATGTTCATCCAATGACACAATTGCCCTTATTGGATCAACTACATTCCTTTAGTACGAAAAGTGTTAGAATAAGTCTTGGGATGCACAAAATGATGTAAATGTTAATTAATGACACAAACGATCTTATTGGATGAACTACAATCCTTAAGTATGAAAAGTGATTATAATAAGCCTTGGGATGCACAAAATGCGTAAATGTTCATCCAATGACACAATTGCACTTATTGGATCAACTACATTCCTTTGGTACGAAAAGTGTTAGAATAAGCCTTGGGATGCACAAAATGACGTAAATGTTAAATTAATGACACAAACGCGCGTATTGGAAGAACTACATTCCATAAGTACGAAAAGTGATTAGAATAAGCCTTGGTATGCACAAAATGAAGTAAATGTTAATCCAATGACACAAACGCGCTTATTGGATGAACTACATTCCTTAAGTACGAAAATTGATTAGAATAAGTTTTGGGATGCACAAAACGACGTAAATGTTCATCCAATCACACAAATGCACTTATTGGATGAACTACATCCTTAAGTTCAAAAAGTGATTTGAATAAGCCTTGGGATGCACAAAATGACCTAAATGTTAAATTAATGACACAAACGCGCTTATTGGATGAACTACATTCCTTAAGTACGAAAGGAGATTAGAATTACCCTTGGGATGCACAAAATGACGTAAATATTTATGCAATGTTACAAAAGCACTTATTGGATGAACTACATTTCTTAAGAACGAAAAGTGATTAGAATAAGCCTTCGGATGCACAAAATGACATAAATATTCATCCAATGTCACAAACGCGCTTATTGTATGAACTACATTCCATAAGTACGAAAAGTGATTAGAATAAGCCTATGGATGCAGAAACTGACTAAATGTTCATCCAATGACACAAATGCACTTATTGGATGAACTACAACCCTTAAGTACGAAAAGTGATTAGAATAAGCCTTGGGATGCACAAAATGACGTAAAGGTTAAATTAATGACACAAACGCGCTTATTGGATGAACTACATTCCTTAAATACGAAAATTGATTAGAATAAGCTTTGGGATGCACAAAACGACTTAAATGTTCATCCAATCACACAAATGCACTTATTGGATGAACTACATCCTTAAGTTCAAAAAGTGATTTGAATAAGCCTTGGGATGCACAAAATGACCTAAATGTTAAATTAATGACACAAACGCGCTTATGGGATGAACTACATTCCTTAAGTACGAAAGGAGATTAGAATTACCCTTGGGATGCACAAAATGACGTAAATATTTATGCAATGTTACAAATGGACTTATTGGATGGACTACATTTCTTAAGAACGAAAAGTGATTAGAATAAGCCTTGGGATGCACAAAATGACATAAATATTCATCCAATATCACAAACGCGCTTATTGTATGAACTACATTCCATAAGTACGAAAAGTGATTAGAATAAGCCTATGGATGCAAAAAATGACTAAATGTTCATCCAATGACACAAATGCACTTATTGGATGAACTACAACCCTTAAGTACGAAAAGTGATTAGAATAAGCCTTGGGATGCACAAAATGACATAAATATTCATCCAATGTCACAAACGCGCTTATTGTATGAACTACATTCCATAAGTACGAAAAGTGATTAGAATAAGCCTATGGATGCAGAAACTGACTAAATGTTCATCCAATGACACAAATGCACTTATTGGATGAACTACAACCCTTAAGTACGAAAAGTGATTAGAATAAGCCTTGGGATGCACAAAATGACGTAATGGTTAAATTAATGACACAAACGCGCTTATTGGATGAACTACATTCCTTAAATACGAAAATTGATTAGAATAAGCTTTGGGATGCACAAAACGACGTAAATCTTCATCCAATGACACAAATGCACTTATTGGATGAACTATAATGCTTGAGTAGAATAAGCCTTGGGAGGCACAAAATGACGTAAATGTTCATCCAATGACACAAACGCGCTTAATGGATGAACTACATTGCTTAAGTACGAAAAGTCACTAGAATAAGCCTTGGGATGCAAAAAATAACGTAAATGTTCATCCAATGACACAAATGCATTTATTGGATGAACTACATTCTATAAGTATGAAAAGTGATTAGAATAAGTCTTGGGATTCACAAAATGACGTAAATTTTAAATTCACGACACAAATGCACTTATTGGATGAACTACATTCCTTAAGTACGAAAAGTGATTAGAATAAGCCTTGGGATGCACAAAATGACGTTCATGTTAAATAAATGACACAAACGCGCTTATTGGATAAACTACATTCCTTAAGTATGAAAACTGATTAGAATAAGCCTTGGGATGCAGAAAATGACTAAATGTTCATCCAATGACACAAATGCACTTATTGGATGAACTAAATTCCTTAAGTACGAAAACTGATTAGAATAAGCCTTGGGATGCACAAAATGACAAAAATGTTCATCAAATGACACAAACGCGCATATTGCATGAACTACATTCCTTAAGTATGAAAAGTGATTAGAAAAAGCCTTGGGATGCACAAAATGACGGAAATGTTCATCCAATGACACAAATGCACTTATTGGATGAACTACAATCCTTGAGTACGAAAAGTGATTAGAATAAGCCTTGGGATGCAAAAAATGACATAAATGTTCATCCAATGACACAAACACACTTATTGGATGAACTACATTCCTTAAGTACGAAAAGTAATTAGAATAAGCCTTGGAATGCACAAAAAGACGTAAATGTTAAATTAATGACACAAACGCTCTTATTGGATGAACTACATTCCTTAAGTACGAAAAGTGATTAGAATAAGCCTTGGGATGCACAAGATGACGTAAATGTTCATCCAATGACACAAACACACTTATTGGATGAACTACATTCCTTAAGTACGAAAAGTGACTAGAATAAGCCTTGGGATGCACAAAATGACGTAAATGTTCATCCAATGAAACAAACGCACTTATTGGATGAACTACATTCCTTAGGTACGACAATTGATTGGAATATGCCTTGGGATGCACAAAATGACGTAAATGTTCATCCAATGACACAAACGCACTTATTGGATGAACTACATTCCTTAAGTACGAAAAGTGATTCGAATAAGCCTTGGGATGCACAAAATGACGTAAATGTACATCCACTGACACCAACCCGCTTATTGGATGAACTACATTCCTTAAGTACGAAAAATGATTAGAATAACCCTTGGGATGCACAACATGACGTAAATGTTCATCCAATGACACAAATGCACTTATTGGATGAACTACATTCCTTAAGTACGAAAATTGAGTAGAATAAGCCTTGGGATGCACAAAATGACGTAAATGTTCATCCAATGACACAAACTCGCTTAATGGATGAACTACATTCCTTAAGTACGAAAAGTGATTAGAATAAGTCTTGGGATTCACAAAATGACGTAAATGTTAAATTAATGACACAAACATGCTTATTGAATGAACTACATTCCTTAAGTACGGAAAGTGATTAGAATAAGCCTTGGGATGCAGAAAATAACGTAAATGTTAAATTAATGACACAGACGCGCTTATTGGATGAACTACATTCCTTAAGTATGAAAAGTGATTAGAATAAGCTTTGGGATGCACAAAATGACGTAAATGTTCATCCAATGACACAAACGCGCTTATTGGATGAACTGCGTTCCTTAAGTACGAAATGTGATTAGAATAAGCCTTGGGATGCACAAAATGACCTAAATGTTAAATTAATGACACAAACGCGCTTATTGGATGAACTACATTCCTTAAGTACGAAAGGTAATTAGAATAAGTCATGGGATGCACAAAATGACGTCAATGTTCTTCCAATGATACAAATGCACTTATTGGATGAACTACATTTCATAAGTACGAAAAGTGATTAGAATAACCCTTGGGATGCACAAAATGACATAAATGTTCATCAAATAACACAAACGCGCTTATTGTATAAACTACATTCCATAAGTACGAAAAGTGATTAGAATAAGCCTTGGGATGCAGAAAATGACTAAATGTTCATCCAATGACACAAATGCACTTATTGGATGAACTACAATCCTAAAGTACGAAAAGTGATTAGAATAAGCCTTGGGATGCACAAAATGACGTAAATGTTCATCCAATGACACAAATGCACTTATTGGATGAACTACACCCTTAAGTTCAAAAAGTGATAAGAATAAGCCTTGGGATGCACAAAATGACCTAAATGTTAAATTAATGACACAAACGCGCTTATTGGATGAACTACATTCCTTAACTACGAAAAATGATTAGAATAAGCCTTGGAATGCACAAAATGACGTAAATATTCATCCAATGACACAAACGCACTCATTGGATGAACTACATTCCTTAAGTACAAAAAGTGATTAGAATAAGCCTTGGGATGCACAAAATGATGAAAATATTCATCCAATGACACAAATGCACTTATGGAATAGACTACATTCCATAAGTACGAAAAGTGATTAGAATAAGCCGTTGTATGCACAAAATGACGTAAATGTTAATCCAATGACACAAACGCGCTTATTGGATGAACTACATTCCTTAAGTCCAAAAAGTGATTTGAATAAGCCTTGCGATGCACAAAATGACCTAAATGTTAAATTAATGACACAAACGCGCTTATTGGATGAACTACATTCCTTAAGTACGGAAGGTGATTAGAATTACCCTTGGGATGCACAAAATGACGTAAATATTTATGCAATGTTACAAATGCACTTATTGGATGAACTACATTTCTTAAGAACGAAAAGTGATTAGAATAAGCCTTGGGATGCACAAAATAACATAAATGTTCATCCAATGTCACAAACGCGCTTATTGTATGAACTACATTCCATAAGAACAAAAAGTGATTAGAATAAGCCTATGGATGCAGAAAATGACTAAATGTTCATCCAATGACACAAATGCACTTATTGGATGAACTACAACCCTTAAGTACGAAAAGTGATTAGAATAAGCCTTGGGATGCACAAAATGACGTAAATGTTAAATTAATGACACAAACGCTCTTATTGGATGAACTACATTCCTTAAGTACGAAAGTTATTAGAATAAGCCTTGGGATGCACAAGATGACGTAAATGTTCATCCAATGACACAAACACACTTATTGGATGAACTACATTCCGTAAGTACGAAAAGTGATTAGAATAAGCCTTGTGATGCACAAAATGCATAAATGTTCATCCAATGAAACAAACGCACTAATTGGATGAACTACATTCCTTAAGTACGAAAAGTGATTGGAATATTCCGTGGGATGCACAAAATGACGTAAATGTTCATCCAATGACACAAACGCACTTATTGGATGTACTACATTCCTTAAGTACGAAAAGTGATTAGAATAAGCCTTGGGATGCACAAAATGACGTAAATGTTCATCCACTGACACCAACCCGCTTATTGGATGAACTACATTCCTTAAGTATGAAAAATGATTAGAATAACTCTTGGGATGCACAACATGACGTAAATGTTCATCCAATGACACAAATGCACTTATTGGATGAACTACATTCCTTAAGTACGAAAATTGCGTAGAATAAGCCTTGCGATGCACAAAATGACGTAAATGTTCATCCAATGACACAAACGCGCTTAATGGATGAACTACATTCCTTAAGTACGAAAAGTGACTAGAATAAGCCTTGGGATGCACAAAATAACGTAAATGTTCATCCAATGACACAAATGCATTTATTGGATGAACTACATTCTTTAAGTATGAAAAGTGATTAGAATAAGTCTTGGGATTCACAAAATGACGTAAATGTTAAATTCACGACACAAATGCACTTATTGGATGAACTACATTCCTTAAGTACGAAAAGTGATTAGAATAAGCCTTGGGATGCACAAAACGACGTAAATGTTTAATTAATGACACAGACACTGTTATTGGATGAACTACATTCCTTAAGTACGAAAAGTGATTAGAATAAGCCTTGGGTTACACAAAATGACGTAAATTTTCATTCAATGACACAAATGCACTTATTGGATGAACTACATTGCATGAGTACGAAAAGTGATTAGAATAAGCCTTGGGATGCACAAAATGACGTAAATGTTCATCCAATGACACAAACGCGCTTATTGGATGAACTACATTCCTTATGTACGATAAGTGATTAAAATAAGCCTTGGGATGCACAAAATGACGTAAATGTTTATATTATGACACAGACGCTCTTATTGGATGAACTACATTCCTTAAGTATGAAAAGTAATTAGAATAAGCCTTGGGATACACAAAATGACGTAAATGTTCATCCAATGACACAAATGCACTTATTGGGTAAACTACATTCCTTAAGTACGAAAAGTGATTAGAATAAGCCTTGGGATGCAGAAAATAACGTAAATGTTAATCCACTGACACAAACGCGCTTATTGGATGAACTACATTACTTAAGTATGAAAAGTGATTAGAATAAGCTTTGGGATGCACAAAATGACGTAAATGTTCATCCAATGACACAAATGCACTTATTGGATGAACTACAGCCTTAAGTTCAAAAAGTGATAAGAATAAGCCTTGGGATGCACAAAATGACCTAAATGTTAAATTAATGACACAAACGCGCTTATTGGTTGAACTACATTCCTTAAGTACGAAAGGTAATTGGAATAAGTCTTGGGATGCACAAAATGAAGTCAATGTTCTTCCAATGATACAAATGCACTTATTGGATGAACTACATTTCATAAGTCCGAAAAGTGATTAGAATAACCCTTGGGATGCACAAAATGTCATAAATGTTCATCAAATGACACAAACGCGCTTATTGTATAAACTACATTCCATAAGTACGAAAAGTGATTAGAATAAGCCTTGGGTTGCAGAAAATGACTAAATGTTCATCCAATGACACAAATGCACTTATTGGATGAACTACTATCCTAAAGTACGAAAAGTGATTAGAATAAGCCTTGGGATGCACAAAATGACATAAATGTTAAATTAATGACACAAACGCTCTTACTAGATGAACTACATTCCATAAGTATGAAAAGTGATTAGAATAAGCCTTGGGATGCACAAGATGACATAAATGTTCATCCAATGACACAAACGTACTTATTGGATGAACTACATTCCTTAAGTATGAAAAGTGATTAGAATAAGCCTTGGGATGCACAAGATGATCTAAATGTTCATCCACTGACACCAACCCGCTTATTGGATGAACTACATTCCTTAACTACGAAAAATGATTAGAATAAGCCTTGGAATGCACAAAATGACGTAAATATTCATCCAATGACACAAACGCACTCATTGGATGAACTACATTCCTTAAGTACAAAAAGTGATTAGAATAAGCCTTGGGATGCACAAAATGATGAAAATATTCATCCAATGACACAAATGCACTTATGGAATAGACTACATTCCATAAGTACGAAAATTGATTAGAATAAGCCTTTGTATGCACAAAATGACGTAAATGTTAATCCAATGACACAAACGCGCTTATTGGATGAACTACATTCCTTAAGTACGAAAATTGATTAGAATAAGGTTTGGGATGCACAAAACGACGTAAATGTTCATCCAATCACACAAATGCACTTATTGGATGAACTACATCCTTAAGTTCAAAAAGTGATTTGAATAAGCCTTGCGATGCACAAAATGACCTAAATGTTAAATTAATGACACAAACGCGCTTATTGGATGAACTACATTCCTTATGTACGGAAGGTGATTAGAATTACCCTTGGGATGCACAAAATGACGTAAATATTTATGCAATGTTACAAATGCACTTATTGAATGAACTACATTTCTTAACAACGAAAAGTGATTAGAATAAGCCTTGGGATGCACAAAATGACATAAATGTTCATCCAATGTCACAAACGCGCTTATTGTATGAACTACATTCCATAAGAACAAAAAGTGATTAGAATAAGCCTATGGATGCAGAAAATGACTAAATGTTCGTCCAATGACACAAATGCACTTATTGGATGAACTACAACCCTTAAGTACGAAAAGTGATTAGAATAAGCCTTGGGATGCACAAAATGACGTAAATGTTAAATTAATGACACAAACGCTCTTATTGGATGAACTACATTCCTTAAGTACGAAAAGTGATTAGAATAAGCCTTAGGATGCACAAGATGACGTAAATGTTCATCCAATGACACACACACACTTATTGGATGAATTACATTCCGTAAGTACGAAAAGTGATTAGAATAAGCCTTGCGATGCACAAAATGCATAAATGTTCATCCAATGAAACAAACGCAGTAATTGGATGAACTACATTCCTTAAGTACGAAAAGTGATTGGAATATGCCGTGGGATGCACAAAATGACGTAAATGTTCATCCAATGACACAAACGCAGTTATTGGATGAACTACATTCCTTAAGTACGAAAAGTGATTAGAATAAGCCTTGGGATGCACAAAATGACGTAAATGTTCATCCACTGACACCAACCCACTTATTGGATGAACTACATTCCTTAAGTACGAAAAATGATTAGAATAACCCTTGGGATGCACAACATGACGTAAATGTTCATCCAATGACACAAATGCACTTATTGGATGAACTACATTCCTTAAGTACGAAAATTGCGTAGAAAAAGCCTTGCGATGCACCAAATGACGTAAATGTTCATCCAATGACACAAACGCGCTTAATGGATGAACTACATTCCTTAAGTACTAAAAGTGACTAGAATAAGCCTTGGGATGCACAAAATAACGTAAATGTTCATCCAATGACACAAATGCATTTATTGGATGAAGTACATTCTTTAAGTATGAAAAGTGATTAGAATAAGTATTGGGATTCACAAAATGACGTAAATGTGAAATTCACGACACAATTGCACTTATTGGATGAACTACATTCCTTAAGTACGAAAAGTGATTAGAATAAGCCTTGGGATGCACAAAATGACGTTCATGTTAAATAAATGACACAAACGCACTTATTGGATGAACTACATTCCTTAAGTATGAAAACTGATTAGAATAAGTCTTGGGATGCACAAAACGACGTAAATGTTTAATTAATGACACAGACACTCTTATTGGATGAACTACATTCCTTAAGTACGAAAAGTGATTAGAATAAGCCTTGGGTTACACAAAATGACGTAAATGTTCATCCAATGACACAAATGCACTTATTGGATGAACTACATTGCATGAGTACGAAAAGTGATTAGAATAAGCCTTGGGATGCACAAAATGACGTAAATGTTCATCCAATGACACAAACGCGCTTATTGGATGAACTACATTCCTTAAGTACGATAAGTGATTAAAATAAGCCTTGGGATGCACAAAATGACGTAAATGTTTATATTATGACACAGACGCTCTTATTGGATGAACTTCATTCCTTAAGTAAGAAAAGTAATTAGAATAAGCCTTGGGATACACAAAATGACGTAAATGTTCATCCAATGACACAAATGCACTTATTGGGTAAACTACATTCCTTAAGTACGAAAAGTGATTAGAATAAGCCTTAGGATGCAGAAAATAACGTAAATATTAATCCACTGACACAAACGCGCTTATTGGATGAACTACATTCCTTAAGTATGAAAAGTGATTAGAATAAGCTTTGGGATGCACAAAATGACGTAAATGTTCATCCAATGACACAAATGCACTTATTGGATGAACTACACCCTTAAGTTCAAAAAGTGATAAGAATAAGCCTTGGGATGCACAAAATGACCTAAATGTTAAATTAATGACACAAACGCGCTTATTGGATGAACTACATTCCTTAAGTACGATAGGTAATTAGAATATGTCTTGGGATGCACAAAATGACGTCAATGTTCTTCCAATGATACAAATGCACTTATTGGATGAACTACATTTCATAAGTACGAAAAGTGATTAGAATAACCCTTGGGATGCACAAAATGACATAAATGTTCATCAAATGACACAAACGCGCTTATTGTATAAACTACATTCCATAAGTACGAAAAGTGATTAGAATAAGCCTTGGGATGCAGAAAATGACTAAATGTTCATCCAATGACACAAATGCACTTATTGGATGAACTACAATGCTTAAGTACGAAAAGGGATTAGAATAAGCCTTGGGATGCACAAAATGACGTAAATGTTAAATTAATGACACAAACGCTCTTACTAGATGAACTACATTCCATAAGTATGAAAAGTGATTAAAATAAGCCTTGGGATGCACAAGATGACGTAAATGTTCATCCAATGACACAAACGTACTTATTGGATGAACTACATTCCTTAAGTATGAAAAGTGATTAGAATAAGCCTTGGGATGCACAAGATGACGTAAATGTTCATCCACTGACACCAACCCGCTTATTGGATGAACTACATTCCTTAACTGCGAAAAATGATTAGAATAAGCCTTGGAATGCACAAAATGACGTAAATATTCATCCAATGACACAAACGCACTCATTGGATGAACTACATTCCTTAAGTACAAAAAGTGATTAGAATAAGCCTTGGGATGCACAAAATGATGAAAATATTCATCCAATGACACAAATGCACTTATGGAATAGACTACATTCCATAAGTACGAAAAGTGATTAGAATAAGCCTTTGTATGCACAAAATGACGTAAATGTTAATCCAATGACACAAACGCGCTTATTGGATGAACTACATTCCTTAAGTACGAAAATTGATTAGAATAAGCTTTGGGATGCACAAAACGACGTAAATGTTCATCCAATCACACAAATGCACTTATTCGATGAACTACATCCTTAATTTCAAAAAGTGATTTGAATAAGCCTTGCGATGCACAAAATGACCTAAATGTTAAATTAATGACACAAACGCGCTTATTGGATCAACTACATTCCTTAAGTACGGAAGGTGATTAGAATTACCCTTGGGATGCACAAAATGACGTAAATATTTATGCAATGTTACAAATGCACTTATTGGATGAACTACATTTCTTAAGAACAAAAAGTGATTTGAATAAGCCTTTGGAACCACAAAATGACATAAATGTTCATCAAATGTCACAAACGCGCTTATTGTATGAACTACATTCCATAAGAACGAAAAGTGATTAGAATAAGCCTATGGATGCAGAAAATGACTAAATGTTCATCCAATGACACAAATGCACTTATTGGATGAATTACAACCCTTAAGTACGAAAAGTGATTAGAATAAGCCTTGGGATGCACAAAATGACGTAAATGTTAAATTAATGTCACAAACGCTCTTATTTGAAGAACTACATTCCTTAAGTATGAAAAGTGATTAGAATAAGCCTTGGGATGCACAACATGACATAAATGTTCATCGAATGACACAAATGCACTTATTGGATGAACTAAATTCCTTAAGTACGAAAAGTAATTAGAATAAGCCTTGGGATGCACAAAATGACGTAAATGTTCATCCAATGACACAAACGCGCTTATTGCATGAACTACATTCCTTAAGTATGAAAAGTGATTAGAAAAAGCCTTGGCATGCACAAAATGACGTAAATTTTCATCCAAGGACACAAATGCACTTATTGGATGAACTACAATCCTTGAGTACGAAAAGTGATTAGAATAAGCCTTGGGATGCAAAAAATGACATCAATGTTCATCCAATGACACAAACACACTTATTGGATGAACTACATTCCTTGAGTACGAAAAGTGATTAGAATAAGCCTTGGGATGCACAAAATGACATAAATGTTAAATTAATGACACAAACGCTCTTACTAGATGAACTACATTCCATAAGTATGAAAAGTGATTAGAATAAGCCTTGGGATGCACAAGATGACATAAATGTTCATCCAATGACACAAACGTACTTATTGGATGAACTACATTCCTTAAGTATGAAAAGTGATTAGAATAAGCCTTGGGATGCACAAGATGATCTAAATGTTCATCCACTGACACCAACCCGCTTATTGGATGAACTACATTCCTTAACTACGAAAAATGATTAGAATAAGCCTTGGAATGCACAAAATGACGTAAATATTCATCCAATGACACAAACGCACTCATTGGATGAACTACATTCCTTAAGTACAAAAAGTGATTAGAATAAGCCTTGGGATGCACAAAATGATGAAAATATTCATCCAATGACACAAATGCACTTATGGAATAGACTACATTCCATAAGTACGAAAAGTGATTAGAATAAGCCTTTGTATGCACAAAATGACGTAAATGTTAATCCAATGACACAAACGCGCTTATTGGATGAACTACATTCCTTAAGTACGAAAATTGATTAGAATAAGCTTTGGGATGCACAAAACGACGTAAATGTTCATCCAATCACACAAATGCACTTATTGGATGAACTACATCCTTAAGTTCAAAAAGTGATTAGAATAAGCCTTGGGATGCACAAAATGACCTAAATGTTAAATTAATGACACAAACGCGCTTATTGGATGAACTACATTCCTTAAGTACGAAAGGTGATTAGAATTAGCCTTGGGATGCACAAAATGACGTAAATGTTTATGCAATGTTACAAATGCACTTATTGGATGAACTACATTTCTTAAGAACGAAAAGTAATTAGAATAAGCCTTGGGATGCACAAAATGACATAAATGTTCATCCAATGTCACAAACGCGCTTATTGTATGAACTACATTCCATAAGTACGAAAAGTGATTAGAAAAAGCCTTGGGATGCAGAAAATGACTAAATGTTCATCCAATGACACAAATGCACATATTGGATGAACTACAACCCTTAAGTACGAAAAGTGATTAGAATAAGCCTTGGGATGCACAAAATGACGTAAATGTTAAATTAATGACACAAACGCTCTTACTAGATGAACTACATTCCATATGTATGAAAAGTGATTAGAATAAGCCTTGGGATGCACAAGATGACGTAAATGTTCATCCAATGACACAAACGTACTTATTGGATGAACTACATTCCTTATGTATGAAAAGTGATTAGAATAAGCCTTGGGATGCACAAGATGACGTAAATGTTCATCCACTGACACAAACCCGCTTATTGGATGAACTACATTCCTTAACTACGAAAAATGATTAGAATAAGCCTTGGAATGCACAAAATGACGTAAATATTCATCCAATGACACAAACGCACTCATTGGATGAACTACATTCCTTAAGTACAAAAAGTGATTAGAATAAGCCTTGGGATGCACAAAATGGTGAAAATATTCATCCAATTTCACAAATGCACTTATGGAATAGACTACATTCCATAAGTACCAAAAGTGATTAGAATAAGCCTTGGGATGCACAAAATGACATAAATGTTCATCCAATGTCACAAACGCGCTTATTGTATGAACTACATTCCATAATTACGAAAAGTGATTAGAAAAAGCCTTGGGATGCAGAAAATGATTTAATGTTCATCCAATGACACAAATGCACTTATTGGATGAACTACAACCCTTAAGTACGAAAAGTAATTAGAATAAGCCTTGGGATGCACAAAATGACATAAATGTTCATCCAATGTCACAAACGCCCTTATTGTATGAACTACATTCCATAAGTACGAAAACTGATTAGAAAAAGCCTTGGGATGCAGAAAATGACTAAATGTTCATCCAATGACACAAATGCACTTATTGGATGAACTACAACTCTTAAGTACGAAAAGTGATTAGAATAAACCTTGGGATGCAGAAAATGACTAAATGTTCATCCAATGACACAAATGCACTTATTGGATGAACTACAACCCTTAAGTACGAAAAGTGATTAGAATAAGCCTTGGGATGCACAAAATGACGTAAATGTTAAATTAATGACACAAACGCTCTTATTGGATGAACTACATTCCTTAAGTACGAAAAGTGATTAGAATAAGCCTTAGGATGCACAAGATGACGTAAATGTTCATCCAATGACACACACACACTTATTGGATGAATTACATTCCGTAAGTACGAAAAGTGATTAGAATAAGCCTTGCGATGCACAAAATGCATAAATGTTCATCCAATGAAACAAACCCAGTAATTGGATGAACTACATTCCTTAAGTACGAAAAGTGATTGGAATATGCCGTGGGATGCACAAAATGACGTAAATGTTCATCCAATGACACAAACGCAGTTATTGGATGAACTACATTCCTTAAGTACGAAAAGTGATTAGAATAAGCCTTGGGATGCACAAAATGACGTAAATGTTCATCCACTGACACCAACCCACTTATTGGATGAACTACATTCCTTAAGTATGAAAAGTGATTAGAATAAGCCTTGGGATGCACAAGATGACGTAAATGTTCATCCACTGACACCAACCCGCTTATTGGATGAACTACATTCCTTAACTACGAAAAATGATTAGAATAAGCCTTGGAATGCACAAAATGACGTAAATATTCATCCAATGACACAAACGCAGTCATTGGATGAACTACAATCCTTAAGTACAAAAAGTGATTAGAATAAGCCTTGGGATGCACAAAATGATGAAAATATTCATCCAATGACACAAATGCACTTATGGAATAAACTACATTCCATAAGTACGAAAAGTGATTAGAATAAGCCTTGGTATGCACAAAATGAAGTAAATGTTAATCCAAAGACACAAATTCGCTTATTGGATGAACTACATTCCTTAAGTACGAAAATTGATTAGAATAAGCTTTGGGATGCACAAAACGACGTAAATGTTCATCCAATCACACAAATGCACTTATTCGATGAACTACATCCTTAATTTCAAAAAGTGATTTGAATAAGCCTTGCGATGCACAAAATGACCTAAATGTTAAATTAATGACACAAACGCGCTTATTGGATCAACTACATTCCTTAAGTACGGAAGGTGATTAGAATTACCCTTGGGATGCACAAAATGACGTAAATATTTATGCAATGTTACAAATGCACTTATTGGATGAACTACATTTCTTAAGAACAAAAAGTGATTTGAATAAGCCTTTGGAACCACAAAATGACATAAATGTTCATCAAATGTCACAAACGCGCTTATTGTATGAACTACATTCCATAAGAACGAAAAGTGATTAGAATAAGCCTATGGATGCAGAAAATGACTAAATGTTCATCCAATGACACAAATGCACTTATTGGATGAATTACAACCCTTAAGTACGAAAAGTGATTAGAATAAGCCTTGGGATGCACAAAATGACGTAAATGTTAAATTAATGTCACAAACGCTCTTATTTGAAGAACTACATTCCTTAAGTATGAAAAGTGATTAGAATAAGCCTTGGGATGCACAACATGACATAAATGTTCATCGAATGACACAAATGCACTTATTGGATGAACTAAATTCCTTAAGTACGAAAAGTAATTAGAATAAGCCTTGGGATGCACAAAATGACGTAAATGTTCATCCAATGACACAAACGCGCTTATTGCATGAACTACATTCCTTAAGTATGAAAAGTGATTAGAAAAAGCCTTGGCATGCACAAAATGACGTAAATTTTCATCCAAGGACACAAATGCACTTATTGGATGAACTACAATCCTTGAGTACGAAAAGTGATTAGAATAAGCCTTGGGATGCAAAAAATGACATCAATGTTCATCCAATGACACAAACACACTTATTGGATGAACTACATTCCTTGAGTACGAAAAGTGATTAGAATAAGCCTTGGGATGCACAAAATGACATAAATGTTAAATTAATGACACAAACGCTCTTACTAGATGAACTACATTCCATAAGTATGAAAAGTGATTAGAATAAGCCTTGGGATGCACAAGATGACGTAAATGTTCATCCAATGACACAAACGCGCTTATTGGATGAACTACATTCCTTATGTACGAAAAGTGATTAGAATAAGCCTTGGGATGCAAAAAATGACGTAAATGTTCATCCAATTACCCAAACGCACTCATTGGATGAACTACATTCCTTAAGTACAAAAAGTGATTAGATTAAGCCTTGGGATGCACAAAATGATGAAAATATTCATCCAATGACAAAAATCCACTTATGGCTAAACTACATTCGTTAAGTACGAAAAGTGTTAGAATAAGCCTTGGGATGCACAAAATGACGTAAATGTTAAATTAATGACACAAACGCGCGTATTGGATGAACTACATTCCATAAGTACGAAAAGTGATTAGAATAAGCCTTGGGATGCACAAAATGACGTAAATCTTCATCCAATGTCACAAACGCGCTTATTGTATGAACTACATTCCATAAGTATGAAAAGTGAATAGAAAAAGCCTTGGGATGCAGAAAATGACTAAATGTTCATCCAATGACACAAATGCACTTATTGGATGAACTACAACCCTTAAGTACGAAAAGTGATTAGAATAAGCCTTGGGATGCACAAAATGACGTAAATGTTAAATTAATGACACAAACGCTCTTATTGGATGAACTACATTCCTTAAGTACGAAAAGTGATTAGAATAAGCCTTAGGATGCACAAGATGACGTAAATGTTCATCCAATGACACACACACACTTATTGGATGAATTACATTCCGTAAGTACGAAAAGTGATTAGAATAAGCCTTGCGATGCACAAAATGCATAAATGTTCATCCAATGAAACAAACCCAGTAATTGGATGAACTACATTCCTTAAGTACGAAAAGTGATTGGAATATGCCGTGGGATGCACAAAATGACGTAAATGTTCATCCAATGACACAAACGCAGTTATTGGATGAACTACATTCCTTAAGTACGAAAAGTGATTAGAATAAGCCTTGGGATGCACAAAATGACGTAAATGTTCATCCACTGACACCAACCCACTTATTGGATGAACTACATTCCTTAAGTATGAAAAGTGATTAGAATAAGCCTTGGGATGCACAAGATGACGTAAATGTTCATCCACTGACACCAACCCGCTTATTGGATGAACTACATTCCTTAACTACGAAAAATGATTAGAATAAGCCTTGGAATGCACAAAATGACGTAAATATTCATCCAATGACACAAACGCAGTCATTGGATGAACTACAATCCTTAAGTACAAAAAGTGATTAGAATAAGCCTTGGGATGCACAAAATGATGAAAATATTCATCCAATGACACAAATGCACTTATGGAATAAACTACATTCCATAAGTACGAAAAGTGATTAGAATAAGCCTTGGTATGCACAAAATGAAGTAAATGTTAATCCAAAGACACAAATTCGCTTATTGGATGAACTACATTCCTTAAGTACGAAAATTGATTAGAATAAGCTTTGGGATGCACAAAATGACGAAAATGTTCATCCAATCACACAAATGCACTTATTGGATGAACTACATCCTTAAGTTCAAAAAGTGATTAGAATAAGCCTTGGGATGCACAAAATGACCTAAATGTTAAATTAATGACACAAACGCGCTTATTGGATGAACTACATTCCTTAAGTACGAAAGGTGATTAGAATTAGCCTTGGGATGCACAAAATGACGTAAATGTTTATGCAATGTTACAAATGCACTTATTGGATGAACTACATTTCTTAAGAACGAAAAGTAATTAGAATAAGCCTTGGGATGCACAAAATGACATAAATGTTCATCCAATGTCACAAACGCGCTTATTGTATGAACTACATTCCATAAGTACGAAAAGTGATTAGAAAAAGCCTTGGGATGCAGAAAATGACTAAATGTTCATCCAATGACACAAATGCACATATTGGATGAACTACAACCCTTAAGTACGAAAAGTGATTAGAATAAGCCTTGGGATGCACAAAATGACGTAAATGTTAAATTAATGACACAAACGCTCTTACTAGATGAACTACATTCCATATGTATGAAAAGTGATTAGAATAAGCCTTGGGATGCACAAGATGACGTAAATGTTCATCCAATGACACAAACGTACTTATTGGATGAACTACATTCCTTATGTATGAAAAGTGATTAGAATAAGCCTTGGGATGCACAAGATGACGTAAATGTTCATCCACTGACACAAACCCGCTTATTGGATGAACTACATTCCTTAACTACGAAAAATGATTAGAATAAGCCTTGGAATGCACAAAATGACGTAAATATTCATCCAATGACACAAACGCACTCATTGGATGAACTACATTCCTTAAGTACAAAAAGTGATTAGAATAAGCCTTGGGATGCACAAAATGGTGAAAATATTCATCCAATTTCACAAATGCACTTATGGAATAGACTACATTCCATAAGTACCAAAAGTGATTAGAATAAGCCTTGGGATGCACAAAATGACATAAATGTTCATCCAATGTCACAAACGCGCTTATTGTATGAACTACATTCCATAATTACGAAAAGTGATTAGAAAAAGCCTTGGGATGCAGAAAATGATTTAATGTTCATCCAATGACACAAATGCACTTATTGGATGAACTACAACCCTTAAGTACGAAAAGTAATTAGAATAAGCCTTGGGATGCACAAAATGACATAAATGTTCATCCAATGTCACAAACGCCCTTATTGTATGAACTACATTCCATAAGTACGAAAACTGATTAGAAAAAGCCTTGGGATGCAGAAAATGACTAAATGTTCATCCAATGACACAAATGCACTTATTGGATGAACTACAACTCTTAAGTACGAAAAGTGATTAGAATAAACCTTGGG
>JBBPBO010001984.1:38910161-38930764 GCA_037974295.1 Cicer cuneatum | reverse complement strand
TAAATGTTCATCCAATGAAACAAACCCAGTAATTGGATGAACTACATTCCTTAAGTACGAAAAGTGATTGGAATATGCCGTGGGATGCACAAAATGACGTAAATGTTCATCCAATGACACAAACGCAGTTATTGGATGAACTACATTCCTTAAGTACGAAAAGTGATTAGAATAAGCCTTGGGATGCACAAAATGACGTAAAGGTTCATCCACTGACACCAACCCACTTATTGGATGAACTACATTCCTTAAGTACGAAAAATGATTAGAATAACCCTTGGGATGCACAACATGACGTAAATGTTCATCCAATGACACAAATGCACTTATTGGATGAACTACATTCCTTAAGTACGAAAATTGCGTAGAATAAGCCTTGCGATGCACAAAATGACGTAAATGTTCATCCAATGACACAAACGCGCTTAATGGATGAACTACATTCCTTAAGTACGAAAAGTGACTAGAATAAGCCTTGGGATGCACAAAATAACGTAAATGTTCATCCAATGACACAAATGCATTTATTGGATGAAGTACATTCTTTAAGTATGAAAAGTGATTAGAATAAGTCTTGGGATTCACAAAATGACGTAAATGTGAAATTCACGACACAATTGCACTTATTGGATGAACTACATTCCTTAAGTACGAAAAGTGATTAGAATAAGCCTTGGGATGCACAAAATGACGTAAATGTTCATCCAATGACACAAACGCGCTTATTGCATGAACTACATTCCTTAAGTATGAAAAGTGATTAGAAAAAGCCTTGGCATGCACAAAATGACGTAAATGTTCATCCAATGACACAAATGCACTTATTGGATGAACTACATCCTTAAGTTCAAAAAGTGATTAGAATAAGCCTTGGGATGCACAAAATGACCTAAATGTTAAATTAATGACACAAACGCGCTTATTGGATAAACTACATTCCTTAAGTACGAAAGGTGATTAGAATTAGCCTTGGGATGCACAAAATGACGTAAATCTTAATGCAATGTTACAAATGCACTTATTGGATGAACTATATTTCTTAAGAACAGTGATTAGAATAAGCCTTGGGATGCACAAAATGACATAAATGTTCATCCAATGTCACAAACGCGCTTATTGTATGAACTACATTCCATTAGTAAGAAAAGTGATTAGAAAAAGCCTTGGGATGCAGAAAATGACTAAATGTTCATCCAATGACACAAATGCACTTGTTGGAAGAACTACAACCCTTAAGTACGAAAAGTGATTAGAATAAGCCTTGGGATGCACAAAATGACGTAAATGTTAAATTAATGTAACAAACGCTCTTATTTGAAGAACTACATTCCTTAAGTATGAAAAGTGATTAGAATAAGCCTTGGGATGCACAAGATGACGTAAATGTTCATCCACTAACACCAACCCGCTTATTGGATGAACTACATTCCTTAACTACGAAAAATGATTAGAATAAGCCTTGGGATGCACAAAATGACGTAAATGTTCATCCAATGACACAAACGCGCTTATTGGACGAACTACATTCCTTAAGTACGAAAAGTGATTAGAATAAACCTTGGGATGCAAAAAATGACGTAAATGTTCATCCAATGACACAAACGCACTCATTGGATGAACTACATTCCTTAAGTACAAAAAGTGATTAGAATAAGCCTTGGGATGCACAAAATGATGAAAATATTCATCCAATGACACAAATGCACTTATTGGATGAACTACATTCCTTAAGTACGAAAAGTGATTAGAATAAGTCTTGGGATGCACAAAATGATGTAAATGTTAATTAATGACACAAACGCTCTTATTGGATGAACTACATTCCTTAAGTATGAAAAGTGATTATAATAAGCCTTGGGATGCACAAAATGCGTAAATGTTCATCCAATGACACAATTGCACTTATTGGATGAACTACATTCCTTTAGTACGAAAAGTGTTAGAATAAGCCTTGGGATGCACAAAATGACGTAAATGTTAAATTAATGACACAAACGCGCGTATTGGATGAACTACATTCCTTAAGTACGAAAAGTGACTAGAATAAGCCTTGGGATGCACAAAATGACGTAAATGTTCATCCAATGACACAAATGCACTTATGGAATAGACTACATTCCATAAGTACGAAAAGTGATTAGAATAAGCCTTGGTATGCACAAAATGATGAAAATATTCATCCAATGACACAAATGCACTTATGGAATAGACTACATTCCATAAGTACCAAAAGTGATTAGAATAAGCCTTGGTATGCACAAAATGACGTAAATGTTAATCCAAAGACACAAACGCGCTTATTGGATGAACTACATTCCTTAAGTACAAAAATTGATTAGAATAAGCTTTGGGATACACAAAATGACGAAAATGTTCATCCAATCACACAAATGCACTTATTGGATGAACTACATCCTTAAGTTCAAAAAGTGATTAGAATAAGCCTTGGGATGCACAAAATGACATAAATGTTCATCCAATGTCACAAACGCGCTTATTGTATGAACTACATTCCATAAGTACGAAAAGTGATTAGAAAAAGCCTTGGGATGCAGAAAATGACTAAATGTTCATCCAATGACACAAATGCACTTATTGGATGAACTACAACCCTTAAGTACGAAAAGTGATTAGAATAAGCCTTGGGATGCAGAAAATGACTAAATATTCATCCAATGACACAAACGCACTCATTGGATGAACTACATTCCTTAAGTACAAAAAGTGATTAGAATAAGCCTTGGGATGCACAAAATGATGAAAATATTCATCCAATGACACAAATGCACTTATGGAATAGACTACATTCCATAAGTACCAAAAGTGATTAGAATAAGCCTTGGTATGCACAAAATGACGTAAATGTTAATCCAAAAACACAAACGCGCTTATTGGATGAACTACATTCCTTAAGTACGAAAATTGATTAGAATAAGCTTTGGGATACACAAAATGACGAAAATGTTCATCCAATCACACAAATGCACTTATTGGATGAACTACATCCTTAAGTTCAAAAAGTGATTAGAATAAGCCTTGGGATGCACAAAATGACATAAATGTTCATCCAATGTCACAAACGCGCTTATTGTATGAACTACATTCCATAAGTACGAAAAGTGATTAGAAAAAGCCTTGGGATGCAGAAAATGACTAAATGTTCATCCAATGACACAAATGCACTTATTGGATGAACTACAACCCTTAAGTACGAAAAGTGATTAGAATAAGCCTTGGGATGCAGAAAATGACTAAATATTCATCCAATGACACAAACGCACTCATTGGATGAACTACATTCCTTAAGTACAAAAAGTGATTAGAATAAGCCTTGGGATGCACAAAATGATGAAAATATTCATCCAATGACACAAATGCACTTATGGAATAGACTACATTCCATAAGTACCAAAAGTGATTAGAATAAGCCTTGGTATGCACAAAATGACGTAAATGTTAATCCAAAGACACAAACGCGCTTATTGGATGAACTACATTCCTTAAGTACGAAAATTGATTAGAATAAGCTTTGGGATGCACAAAATGACGAAAATGTTCATCCAATCACACAAATGCACTTATTGGATGAACTACATCCTTAAGTTCAAAAAGTGATTAGAATAAGCCTTGGGATGCACAAAATGACCTAAATGTTAAATTAATGACACAAACGCGCTTATTGGATGAACTACATTCCTTAAGTACGAAAGGTGATTAGAATTAGCCTTGGGATGCACAAAATGACGTAAATGTTTATGCAATGTTACAAATGCACTTATTGGATGAACTACATTTCTTAAGAATGAAAAGTGATTAGAATAATCCTTGGGATGCACAAAATGACATAAATGTTCATCCAATGTCACAAACGCGCTTATTGTATGAACTACATTCCATAAGTACGAAAAGTGATTAGAAAAAGCCTTGGGATGCAGAAAATGACTAAATGTTCATCCAATGACACAAATGCACTTATTGGATGAACTACAACCCTTAAGTACGAAAAGTGATTAGAATAAGCCTTGGGATACACAAAATGACATAAATTTTCATCCAATGTCACAAACGCGCTTATTGTATGAACTACATTCCATAAGTACGAAAAGTGATTAGAAAAAGCCTTGGGATGCAGAAAATGACTAAATGTTCATCCAATGACACAAATGCACTTATTGGATGAACTACAACCCTTAAGTACGAAAAGTGATTAGAATAAGCCTTGGGATGCAGAAAATGACTAAATGTTCATCCAATGACACAAATGCACTTATTGGATGGCCTACAACCCTTAAGTACGAAAAGTGATTAGAATAAGCCTTGGGATGCACAAAATGACGTAATTGTTAAATTAATGTCACAAACGCTCTTATTTGAAGAACTACATTCCTTAAGTATGAAAAGTGATTAGAATAAGCCTTGGGATGCACAAAATAACGTAAATGTTTAATTAATGACACAGACACTCTTATTGGATGAACTACATTCCTTAAGTACGAAAAGTGATTAGAATAAGCCTTGGGTTACACAAAATGACGTAAGTGTTCATCCAATGACACAAACGCGCTTATTGTATGAACTACATTCCATAAGTACGAAAAGTGATTAGAAAAAGCCTTGGGATGCAGAAAATGACTAAATGTTCATCCAATGACACAAATGCACTTGTTGGAAGAACTACAACCCTTAAGTACGAAAAGTGATTAGAATAAGCCTTGGGATGCACAAAATGACGTAAATGTTAAATTAATGTCACAAACGCTCTTATTTGAAGAACTACATTCCTTAAGTATGAAAAGTGATTAGAATAAGCCTTGGGATGCACAAGATGACGTAAATGTTCATCCACTAACACCAACCCGCTTATTGGATGAACTACATTCCTTAACTACGAAAAATGATTAGAATAAGCCTTGGGATGCACAAAGTGACGTAAATGTTCATCCAATGACACAAACGCGCTTATTGGACGAACTACATTCCTTAAGTACGAAAAGTGATTAGAATAAACCTTGGGATGCAAAAAATGACGTAAATGTTCATCCAATGACACAAATGCACTTATGGAATAGACTACATTCCATAAGTACGAAAAGTGATTAGAATAAGCCTTGGTATGCACAAAATGAAGTAAATGTTAATCCAATGACACAAACGCGCTTATTGGATGAACTACATTCCTTAAGTACGAAAATTGATTAGAATAAGCTTTGGGATGCACAAAACGACGTAAATGTTCATCCAATCACACAAATGCACTTATTGGATGAACTACACCCTTAAGTTCAAAAAGTGATTTGAATAAGCTTTGGGATCCACAAAATGACCTAAATGTTAAATTAATGACACAAACGCGCTTATTGGATGAACTACATTCCTTAAGTACGAAAGGTGATTAGAATTACCCTTGGGATGCACAAAATGACGTAAATATTTATGCAATGTTACAAATGCACTTATTGGATGAACTACATTTCTTAAGAACGAAAAGTGATTAGAATAAGCCTTGGGATGCACAAAATGACATAAATATTCATCCAATGTCACAAACGCGCTTATTGTATGAACTACATTCCATAAGTACGAAAAGTGATTAGAATAAGCCTATGGATGCAGAAAATGACTAAATGTTCATCCAATGACACAAATGTACTTATTGGATGAACTACAACCCTTAAGTACGAAAAGTGATTAGAATAAGCCTTGGGATGCACAAAATGACGTAAATGTTAAATTAATGTCACAAACGCTCTTATTTGAAGAACTACATTCCTTAAGTATGAAAAGTGATTAGAATAAGCCTTGGGATGCACAACATGACATAAATGTTCATCGAATGACACAAATGCACTTATTGGATGAACTAAATTCCTTAAGTACGAAAAGTGATTAGAATAAGCCTTGGGATGCACAAAATGACGTAAATGTTCATCCAATGACACAAACGCGCTTATTGCATGAACTACAGTCCTTAAGTATGGAAAGTGATTAGAAAAAGCCTTGGGATGCACAAAATGACGTAAATGTTCATCCAATGACACAAATGCACTTATTGGATGAACTACAATCCTTGAGTACGAAAATTGAGTAGAATAAGCCTTGGGATGCACAAAATGACGTAAATATTCATCCAATGACACAAACGCACTTAATGGATGAACTACATTCCTTAAGTACGAAAAGTCACTAGAACAAGCCTTGGGATGCACAAAATAACGTAAATGTTCATCCAATGACACAAATGCATTTATTGGATGAACTACATTCTTTAAGTATGAAAAGTGATTAGAATGAGTCTTGGGATTCACAAAATGACGTAAATGTTAAATTCACGACACAAATGCACTTATTGGATGAACTACATTCCTTAAGTACGAAAAGTGATTAGAATAAGCCTTGGGATGCACAAAATGACGTTCATGTTAAATAAATGACACAAACGCGCTTATTGGATGAACTACATTCCTTAAGTATGAAAACTGATTAGAATAAGCCTTGGGATGCACAAAATGACGTAAATGTTTAATTAATGACACATACACTCTTATTGGATGAACTACATTCCTTAAGTACGAAAAGTGATTAGAATAAGCCTTGGGTTACACAAAATGACCTAAGTGTTCATCCAATGACACAAATGCACTTATTGGATGAACTACATTGCATGAGTACGAAAAGTGATTAGAATAAGCCTTGGGATGCACAAAATGACGTAAATGTTCATCCAATGACACAAATGCGCTTATTGGATGAACTACATTCCTTAAGTACGATAAGTTATTAAAATAAGCCTTGTGATGCACAAAATGACGTAAATGTTTAATTAATGACACAGACGCTCTTATTGGATGAACTACATTCCTTAAGTAAGAAAAGTGATTAGAATAATCCTTGGGATACACAAAATGACGTAAATGTTCATCCAATGACACAAATGCACTTATTGGATAAACTACATTCCTTAAGTACGAAAAGTGATTAGAATAAGCCTTGGGATGCACAAAATGACGTAAATGTTAATCCACTGACACAAACGCGCTTATTGGATGAACTACATTCCTTAAGAATGAAAAGTGATTAGAATAAGCTTTGGGATGCACAAAATGTCGTAAATGTTCATCCAATGACACAAATGCACTTATTGGATGAACTACACCATGAAGTTCAAAAAGTGATAAGAATAAACCTTGGGATGCACAAAATGACCTAAATGTTAAATTAATGACACAAACGCGCTTATTGGATGAACTACATTCCTTAAGTACGAAAGGTGATTAGAATAAGCCTTGGGATGCACAAAATGACGTCAATGTTCTTCCAATGATACAAATGCACTTATTGGATGAACTACATTTCTTAAGATCGAAAAGTGATTAGAATAAGCTTTAGGATGCACAAAATGACGTAAATGTTAATCCACTGACACAAACGCGCTTATTGGATGAACTACATTCCTTAAGTACAAAAGGTGATTAGAATAAGTCTTGGGATTCACAAAATGACGTCAATGTTCTTCCAATGATACAAATGCACTTATTGGATGAACTACATTTCTTAAGTACGAAAAGTGATTAGAATAACCCTTGGGATGCACAAAATGACATAAATGTTCATCAAATGACATAAACGCGCTTAGTGTATAAACTACATTCCATAAGTACGAAAAGTGATTAGAATAAGCCTTGGGATGCAGAAAATGACTAAATGTTCATCCAATGACACAAATGCACTTATTAGATGAACTACAATCCTTAAGTACGAAAAGTGATTAGAATAAGCCTTGGGATGCACAAAATGACGTAAATGGTCATCCAATGACACAAACCCACTTATTGGATGAACTACATTCCTTAAGAATGAAAAGTGATTAGAATAAGCCTTGGGATGCACAAAATGACGTAAATGTTAAATTAATGACACAAACGCTCTTACTAGATGAACTACATTCCATAAGTATGAAAAATGGTTAGAATAAGCGTTGGGATGCACAAAATGACGTAAATGTTCATCCAATGACACAAACGCGCTTATTGGATGAACTACATTCCTTATGTACGAAAAGTGATTAGAATAAGCCTTGGGATGCAAAAAATGACGTAAATGTCATCCAATTACACAAACGCACTCATTGGATGAACTACATTCCTTAAGTACAAAAAGTGATTAGATTAAGCCTTGGGATGCACAAAATGATGAAAATATTCATCCAATGACACAAATCCACTTATGGCTAAACTATATTCCTTAAGTACGAAAAGTGATTAGAATAAGTCTTGGGATGCACAAAATGATGTAAATGTTAATTAATGACACAAACGGTCTTACTAGATGAACTACATTCCATAAGTATGAAAAGTGATTAGAATAAGCCTTGGGATGCACAAGATGACGTAAATGTTCATCCAATGACACAAACATACTTATTGGATGAACTACATTCCTTAAGTATGAAAAGTGATTAGAATAAGCCTTGGGATGCACAAGATGACATAAATGTTCATCCACTGACACCAACCCGCTTATTGGATGAACTACATTCCTTAACTACGAAAAATGATTAGAATAAGCCTTGGAATGCACAAAATGACGTAAATATTCATCCAATGACACAAACGCACTCATTGGATGAACTACATTCCTTTAGTACAAAAAGTGATTAGAATAAGCCTTGGGATGCACAAAATGAAGAAAATATTCATCCAATGACACAAAGGCAATTATGGAATAGACTACATTCCATAAGTACGAAAAGTGATTAGAATAAGCCTTGGTATGCACAAAATGACGTAAATGTTAATCCAATGACACAAACGCGCTTATTGGATGAACTACATTCCTTAAGTACGAAAATTGATTAGAATAAGCTTTGGGATGCACAAAACGACGTAAATGTTCATCCAATCACACAAATGCACTTATTGGATGAACTACATCCTTAAGTTCAAAAAGTGATTAGAATAAGCCTTGGGATGCACAAAATGACCTAAATGTTAAATTAATGACACAAACGCGCTTATTGGATGAACTACATTCCTTAAGTACGAAAGGTGATTAGAATTAGCCTTGGGATGCACAAAATGACGTAAATATTTATGCAATGTTACAAATGCACTTATTGGATGAACTACATTTCTTAAGAACGAAAAGTGAATAGAATAAGCCTTGGGATGCCCAAAATGACATAAATATTCATCCAATGTCACAAAACGCGTTTATTGTATGAACTACATTCCATAAGTACGAAAAGTGATTAGAATAAGCCTATGGATGCAGAAAATGACTAAATATTCATCCAATGACACAAATGCACTTATTGGATGAACTACAACCCTTAAGTGCGAAAAGTGATTAGAATAAGCCTTGGGATGCACAAAATGACGTAAATGTTAAATTGATGTCACAAACGCTCTTATTTGAAGAACTACATTCCTTAAGTATGTAAAGTGATTAGAATAAGCCTTGGGATGCACAACATGACATAAATGTTCATCGAATGACACAAATCCACTTATTGGATGAACTAAATTCCTTAAGTACGAAGAGTGATTAGAATAAGCCTTGGGATGGACAAAATGACGTAAATGTTCATCCAATGACACAAACGCGCTTATTGCATTAACTACATTCCTAAAGTATGAAAAGTGATTAGAAAAAGCCTTGGGATGCACAAAATGACGTAAATGTTCATCCAATGACACAAATGCACTTATTGGATGAACTACAATCCTTGAGTACGAAAAGTGATTAGAATAAGCCTTGGGATGCAAAAAATGACATAAATGTTCATCCAATGACACAAACACACTTATTGGATGAACTACATTCCTTAAGTACGAAAAGTGATTAGAATAAGCCTTGGGATGCACAAAATGACATAATTGTTAAATTAATGACACAAACGCTCTTACTAGATGAACTACATTCCATAAGTATGAAAAGTGATTAGAATAAGCCTTGGGATGCACAAGATGACGTAAATGTTCATCCGATGACACAAACGCACTTATTGGATGAACTACATTCCTTAAGTATGAAAAGTGATTAGAATAAGCCTTGGGATGCACAAGATGACGTAAATGTTCATCCAATGACACAAACGCTCTTATTGGATGAACTACATTCCTTAAGTACGAAAAGTGATTAGAATAAGCCTTGGGATGCAAAAAAATGACGTAAATGTTCATCCAATGACACAAACGCGTTTATTGCATGAACTACATTCCTTAAGTATGAAAAGTGATTAGAAAAAGCCTTGGGATGCACAAAATGACATTGATGTTCATCCAATGACACAAATGCACTTATTGGATGAACTACAATTCTTGAGTACGAAAAGTGATTAGAATAAGCCTTGGGATGCAAAAAATGACGTAAATGTTCATCCAATGACACAAACCCACTTATTGGATGAACTACATTCCTTAAGAATGAAAAGTGATTAGAATAAGCCTTGGGATGCACAAAATGACGTAAATGTTAAATTAATGACACAGACGCTCTTACTAGATGAACTACATTCCATAAGTATGAAAAGTGGTTAGAATAAGCCTTGGGATGCACAAAATAACGTAAATGTTCATCCAATGACACAAAGGCGCTTATTGGATGAACTACATTCCTTATGTACGAAAAGTGATTAGAATAAGCCTTGGGATGCAAAAAATGACGTAAATGTTCATCCAATTACACAAACGCACTCATTGGATGAACTACATTCCTTAAGTACAAAAAGTGATTAGATTAAGCCTTGGGATGCACAAAATGATGAAAATATTCATCCAATGACAGAAATCAACTTATGGCTAAACTACATTCCTTAAGTACGAAAAGTGATTAGAATAAGTCTTGGGATGCGCAAAATGATGTAAATTTTAATTAGTGACACAAACGCTCTTATTGGAAGAACTACATTCCTTAAGTATGAAAAGTGATTATAATTAGCCTTGGGATGCACAAAATGCGTAAATGTTCATCCAATGACACAATTGCACTTATTGGATGAACTACATTCCTTAAGTACGAAAAGTGTTAGAATAAGCCTTGGGATGCACAAAATGACGTAAATGTTAAATTAATGACACAAACGCGCGTATTGGATGAGTTACATTCCTTAAGTACGAAAAGTGATTAGAATAAGCATTGGGATGCACAAAATGACATAATTCTTGATCCAATGACACAAATGCACTTATGCAATAGACTACATTCCATAAGTACGAAAAGTGATTAGAATAAGGCTTGGTATGGACAAAATGACGTCAATGTTAATCGAAAGACACAAACGCGCTTATTGGTTGAACTACATTCCTTAAGTACGATAATTGATTAGAATAAGCTTTGGGATGCACAAAATGACGAAAATGTTCATCCAATCACACAAATGCACTTATTGGATGAACTACATCCTTAAGTTCAAAAAGTGATTAGAATAAGCCTTGGGATGCACAAAATGACCTAAATGTTAAATTAATGACACAAACGCGCTTATTGGATGAACTACATTCCTTAAGTACAAAAGGTGATTAGAATTAGCCTTGGGATGCACAAAATGACGTAAATGTTTATGCAATGTTACAAATGCACTTATTGGATGAACTACATTTCTTAATAACGAAAAATGATTAGAATAAGCCTTGGGATGCACAAAATGACATAAATGTTCATCCAATGTCACAAACGCGCTTATTGTATGAACTACATTCCATAAGTACGAAAAGTGATTAGAATAAGCCTTGGGATGCAGAAAATGACTAAATGATCATCCAATGACACAAATGCACTTATTTGATGAACTACAACCCTTAAGTACGAAAAGTGATTAGAATAAGCCTTGGGATGCACAAAATGACGTAAATGTTAAATTAATGTCACAAACGCTCTTATTTGAAGAACTACATTCCTTAAGTATGAAAAGTGATTAGAATAAGCCTTGGGATGCACAACATGACATAAATGTTCATCGAATGACACAAATGCACTTATTGGATGAACTACATTCCTTAAGTATGAAAAGTGATTAGAATAAGCCTTGGGATGCACAAGATGACGTAAATGTTCATCCAAAGACACAAATGCACTTATTGGTTGAACTACATTCCTTAAGTACGAAAAGTGATTAGAATAAGCCTTGGGATGCACAAAATGACGTAAATGTTCATCCAATGACACAAATGCATTTATTGGATGAACTACATTCCTTAAGTACGAAAAGTGATTAGAATAAGCCTTGGGATGCACAAAATGACGTAAATGTTCATCCAATTACACAAATGCACTTATTGGATGAACTACATTCCTTAAGTACGAAAAGTGATTAGAATAAGCCTTGGGATGCACAACATGACGTAAATGTTCATCCAATGACACAAACACACTATTGGATGAACTACATTCCTTAAGTACGAAAAGTTATTAGAATAAGCCTTGGGATGCACAAAAAGACGTAAATGTTAAATTAGTGACACAAACGCTCTTATTGGATGAACTACATTCCTTATGTACGAAAAGTGATTAGAATAAGCCTTGGAATGCAAAAAAATGACGTAAATGTTCATCCAATGACACAAAACGCACTCATTGGATGAACTACATTCCTTAAGTACAAAAAGTGATTATAATAAGCCTTGGGATGCACAAAATGATGAAAATATTCATCCAATGACACAAACGCACTTATTGGATGAACTACATTCCTTAAGTACGAAAATTGATTAGAATAAGCTTTGGGATGCACAAAACGACGTAAATGTTCCTCCAATGACACAAATGCACTTATTGGATGAACTACATTCCATAAGTACGAAAGTGATTAGAATAAGCCTTGGGATGCACAAAATGACGTAAATGTTCATCCAACGACACAAACGCGCTTATTGCATGAACTACATTCCTTAAGTACGAAAAGTGATTAGAAAAAGCCTTGGGATGCACAAAATGACGTAAATGTTCATCCAATGACACAAATGCACTTATTGGATGAACTACAATCCTTGAGTACGAAAAGTGATTAGAATAAGCCTTGGGATGCAAAAAATGACATAAATGTTCATCCAATGACACAAACCCACTATTGGATGAACTACATTCCTTAAGTATGAAAAGTGATAAGAATAAGCCTTGGGATGCACAAAAAGACGTAAATGTTAAATTAATGACACAAACGCTCTTATTGGATGAACTACATTCCTTAAGTACGAAAAGTGATTAGAATAAGCCTTGGGATGCAAAAAAATGACGTAAATGTTCATCCAATGACACAAAACGCACTCATTGGATGAACTACATTCCTTAAGTACAAAAAGTGATTATAATAAGCCTTGGGATGCACAAAATGATGAAAATATTCATCCAAAATGCACAAAATGATGCACAAAATGTTCATCCAATGACACAAATGCACTTATTGGATGAACTACATTCCTTAAGTACGAAAATTGATTAGAATAAGCCTTGGGATGCAAAAAATGACGTAAATGTTCACCCAATGACACAAACGCACTTATTGGATGAACTACATTCCTTAAGTACGAAAATTGATTAGAATAAGCCTTGGGATGCAAAAAATGACGTAAATGTTCATCCAATGACACAAACGCACTTATTGGATGAACTACATTCCTTAAGTACGAAAATTGATTAGAATAAGCCTTGGGATGCACAAAATGACGTAAATGTTAATCCAATGACACAAACGCGCTTATTGGATGAACTACATTTCTTAAGTACGAAAATTGATTAGAATAAGCTTTGGGATTCACAAAATGACGTAGATGTTCATCCAATGACACAAATGCACTTATTGGATGAACTACATTCCTTAAGTACGAAAAGTGTTAGAATAAGCCTTGGGATGCACAAAATGACGTAAATGTTAAATTAATGACACAAACGCGCGTATTGGATGAACTACATTCCTTAAGTACGAAAAGTGACTAGAATAAGCATTGGGATGCACAAAATGACGTAATTCTTCATCCAATGACATAAATGCACTTATGGAATAGACTACATTCCATAAGTACGAAAAGTTATTAGAATAAGGCTTGGTATGCACAAAATGACGTCAATGTTAATCCAAAGACACAAACGCGCTTATTGGTTGAACTACATTCCTTAAGTACGAAAATTGATTAGAATAAGCTTTGGGATGCACAAAATGACGAAAATGTTCATCCAATCACACAAATGCACTTATTGGATGAACTACATCCTTAAGTTCAAAAAGTGATTAGAATAAGCCTTGGGATGCACAAAATGACGTAAATGTTAATCCAAAGACACAAACGTGCTTATTGGATTAACTACATTCCTTAACTACGAAAATTGATTAGAATAAGCTTTGGTATGCACAAAATGACGAAAATGTTCATCCAATCACACAAATGCACTTATTGGATGAACTACTTTCTTAAGTTCAAAAAGTGATTAGAATAAGCCTTGGGATGCACAAAATGACCTAAATGTTAAATTAATGACACAAACGTGCTTATTGGATGAACTACATTCCTTAAGTACGAAAGGTGATTAGAATTAGCCTTGGGATTCACAAAATGACGTAAATGTTCATCCAATGACACAAATGCACTTATTGGATGAACTACAATCCTTGAGTACGAAAAGTGATTAGGATAAGCCTTGGGATGCAAAAAATGACATAAATGTTCATCCAATGACACAAACACACTTATTGGATGAAATACATTCCTTAAGTACGAAAAGTGATTAGAATAAGCCTAGGGATGCACAAAATGATGTAAATGTTAAATTAATGACACAAACGCTCTTATTGGATTAACTACATTCCTTACGTACGAAAAGTGATTATAATAAGCATTGGGATGCACAAAATGATGTAAATGTGCATCCAATGACACAAACGCACTTATTGGATGAACTACATTCCTTTAGTACGAAAAGTGTTAGAATAAGCCTTGGGATGCACAAAATGACGTAAATGTTAAATTAATGAGACAAACGCGCGTATTGGATGAACTACATTCCTTAAGTACGAAAAGTGATTAGAATAAGCCTTGGGATGCACAAAACGACGTAAATGTTCCTCCAATGACACAAATGCACTTATTGGATGAACTACATTCCTTAAGAACGAAATGTGATTAGAATAAGCCTTGGGATGCACAAAATGAAGTAAATGTTAATCCAATGACCCAAACACATTTATTGGATGCACTACATTCCTTGAGTACGAAAAGTGATTAGGATAAGCCTTGGGATGAACAAAATGACGTAAATGTTAAATTAATGACACAAACGCGCTGATTGGATGAACAACTCTCCTTAAGTACGAAAAGCAACTAGAATAAGCCTTGGGATGCACAATATGACGTAAATGTTCATCCAATGACACAAATGCACTTATTGGATGAACTACATTCCTTAAGTACGAAAATTGATTAGAATAAGCCTTGGGATGCAAAAAATGACGTAAATGTTCATCCAATGACACAAACGCACTTATTGGATGAACTACATTCCTTAAGTACGAAAATTGATTAGAATAAGCCTTGGGATGCACAAAATGACGTAAATGTTAATCCAATGACACAAACGCGCTTATTGGATGAACTACATTTCTTAAGTACGAAAATTGATTAGAATAAGCTTTGGGATTCACAAAATGACGTAAATGTTCATCCAATGACACAAATGCACTTATTGGATGAACTAGATCCTTAAGTTAAAAAAGTGATTAGAATAAGCCTTGGGATGCACAAAATGACGTAAATGTTAAATTAACGACACAAACGCTCTTATTGGATGAAATACATTCCTTAAGTACGAAAAGTGATTAGAATAAGCCTTGGGATACACAAAATAACGTAAATGTTCCTCCAACGACACAAACGCGCTTATTGGCTGAACTACATTCCATAAGTACAAAAAGTGATTAGAATAAGCCTTGGGATGCACAAAATGACGTAAATGTTAATCCAATGACACAAACGCGCTTATTGGATGAACTACATTTCTTAAGTTCGAAAATTAATTAGAATAAGCTTTGGGATGCACAAAATGACGTAAATGTTCATCCAATTACCCAAATGCACTTATTGGATGAACTACATCCTTAAGTTCAAAAAGTGATTAGAATAAGCCTTGGGATGCACAAAATGACGTAAATGATAAATTAATGACACAAGCACGCTTATTGGATGAACTACATTCCTTAACTACGAAAAGTGATTAGAATAAGCCTTGGGATGCAAAAAATGAAGTAAATGTTCATCCAATGACACAAACGCACTTATTGGATGAACTACATTCCTTAAGTACGAAAAGTGATTAGAATAAGCCTTGGGAAGCACAAAATGACGTAAATGTTCATCCAATGACACAAACGCGCTTATTGGATGAACTACATTCCTTAAGTATGAAAAGTGATATAGAATAAGCCTTGGGATGCACAAAATGACGTAAATGTTAAATTAATGACACAAACGCTGTTATTGGATGAACTACATTCCTTAAGTACGAAAAGTGATTAGAATAAGCCTTGGGATGCAAAAAATGCGTAAATATTCATCCAATGACACAAATGCACTTATTGGATGAACTACATTCCTTAAGTACGAAAAGTGATTAGAATAAGCCTTGGGATGCCCAAAATGACGTAAATGTTAAATTAATGACACAAACGCTCTTATTGGATGAACTACATTCCTTAAGTACGAAAAGTGATTAGAATAAGCCTTGGGATGCACAAAATAACGTAAATGATCCTCCAACGACACAAACGCGTTTATTTCCATAAGTACAGAAAAGTGATTAGAATAAGCCTTGGGATGCACAAAATGACGTAAATGTTAATTCAATGACACAAACGCGCTTATTGGATGAACTATATTTCTTAAGTACGAAAATTAATTAGAATAAGCTTTGGGATGCACAAAATGACGTAAATGTTCATCCAATGACACAAATGCACTTATTGGATGAACTACATCCTTAAGTTCAAAAAGTGATTAGAATAAGCCTTGGGATGCACAAAATGACGTAAATGATAAATTAAGGACACAAGCGCGCTTATTGGATGAACTACATTCCTTAAGTACGAAAAGCGATTAGAATAAGCCTTGGGATGCACAAAATAACGTAAATGTTCATCCAATGACACAAACGCGCTTATTGTATGAACTACATTCCTTAAGTACGAAAAGTGATTAGAATAAGCCTTGGGATGCAAAAAATGAAATAAATGTTCATCCAATGACACAAACGCGCTTATTGGATGAACTACATTCCTTAAGTACGAAAAGTGATTAGAATAAGCCTTGGGATGCAAAAAATGAAGTAAATGTTCATCCAATGACACAAACGCACTTATTGGATGAACTACATTCCTTAAGTACGAAAAGTGATTAGAATAAGCCTTGGGAAGCACAAAATGACGTAAATGTTCATCCAATGACACAAACGCGCTTATTGGATGAACTACATTCCTTAAGTGTGAAAAGTGATATAGAATAAGCCTTGGGATGCACAAAATGACGTAAATGACAAATTAATGACACAAACGCTCTTATTGGATGAACTACATTCCTTAAGTACGAAAAGTGATTAGAATAAGCCTTAGGATGCACAAAATTACGTAAATGTTCATCCAATGACACAAATGCACTTTTTGGATGAACTACATTCCTTAAGTACGAAAAGTGATTAGAATAAGCCTTGGGATGCACAAAATGACGTAAATGTTCATCCAATGACACAAACGCGCTTATTGGTTGAACTACATTCCTGAAGTGTGAAAAGTGATTAGAATAAGCCTTGGGAAGAACAAAATGACGTAAATGTTCATCCAATCACACAAATGTACTTATTGGATGACATTCATCCCTCAAGTACGAAAAGTGATTAGAATAAGCCTTGGGATGCACAAAATTACGTAAATGTTCATCAAATGTCACAAATGCGCTTATTGAATAAACTACATTCCTTAAGTATGAAAAGTGATTAGAATAAGCCTTTGGATGCACAAAATGACGTAAATGTTCACCCAATGACACAAACGCGCTTAATGAATAAACTACATTCCTTAAGTACGAAAATTGATTAGAATAAGCCTTGGAATTCACAAAATGACATAATTGTTAAATTAATGAGACAAATGCACTTATTGGATGAACTACATTCCATAAGTACGAAAAGTGATTAGAATAAGCCTTGGGATGCACAAAATTACGTAAATGTTCATCCAATGACACAAATGCACTTTTTGGATGAACTACATTCCTTAAGTACGAAAAGTGATTAGAATAAGCCTTGGGATGCACAAAATGACGTAAATGTTCATCCAATGACACAAACGCGCTTATTGGTTGAACTACATTCCTGAAGTGTGAAAAGTGATTAGAATAAGCCTTGGGATGCACAAAATGACGTAAATGTTCATCCAACGACACAAACATACTTATTAGATGACATTCATTCCTCAAGTATGAAAAGTGAATAGAATAAGCCTTGGGATGCACAAAATGACGTAAATGTTCATCCAATGTAACAAATGCGCTTATTGAATAAACTACATTCCTTAAGTATGAAAAGTGATTAGAATAAGCCTTTGGATGCACAAAATGACATCAATGTTCATCCAATGACACAAACGCGCTTAATCAATAAACTACATTCCTTAAGTACGAAAATTGATTAGAATAAGCCTTGGGATTCACAAAATTGTTAAATTAATGAGACAAATGCACTTATTGGATGAACTACATTCCGTAAGTACGAAAAGTGATTAAAATAAGCCTTGGGATGCACAAAATGACGTAAATGTTAAATTAATGACACAAACATGCTTATTGAATGAACTACATTCCTTAAGTACGAAAAGTGATTAGAATAAGCCTTGGGATGCACAAAATGACTTAAATGTTCATCCAATGACACAATTGCACTTATTGGATAAACTACATTCCTAAGTACGAAAAGTGATTAGAATAAGCCTTGGGATGCACAAAATTACGTAAATGTTCATCCAATGACACAAATGAACTTTTTGGATGAACTACATTCCTTAAGTACGAAAAGTGATTAGAATAAGCCTTGGGATGCACAAAATTACGTAAATGTTCATCCAATGACACAAATGCATTTATTGGATGAACTACATTCCTTAAGTACGAAAAGTGATTAGAATAAGCCTTGGGATGCACAAAATGACGTAAATGTTCATCCAATTACACAAATGCACTTATTGAATAAACTACATTCCTTAAGTATGAAAAGTGATTAGAATAAGCCTTTGGATGCACAAAATGACATCAATGTTCATCCAATGACACAAACGCGCTTAATCAATAAACTACATTCCTTAAGTACGAAAAGTGATTAGAATAAGCCTTGGGATTCACAAAATGACGTAAATGTTAAATTAATGACACAAACGTGCTTATTGGATGAACTACATTCCTTAAGTACGAAAAGTGATTAGAATAAGCCCTGGGATGCACAAAATTACGTAAACGTTAAATAAATGACACAAACATGTTTATTGAATGAACTACATTCCTTAAGTACGAAAAGTGATTAGAACAAGCCTTGGGATGTACGAAATGACGTAAATGTTCATCCAATTACACAAATGCACTTATTGGATGAACTACATGCTTAAGTAGGAAAAGTGATTGGAATAAGCTTTGGGATGCACAAAATGACTTAAATATTTAATTCATGACACAAACTCACTTATTGGATGAACTACATTTCTTCAGTACGAAAAGTGATTAGAATAAGCCTTGGGATGCACAAAATGATGTAAATGTTCATCCAATGACACAAATGCACTTATTGGATGAAATATATTACTTAAGTACAAAAAGTGATTAGAATAAGCCTTGGGATGCACAAAATGACGTAAATGTTCATCCAAAGACACAAATGCACTTATTGGTTGAACTACATTCCTTAAGTACGAAAAGTGATTAGAATAAGCCTTGGGATGCACAAAATGACGTAAATGTTCATCCAATTACACAAATGCACTTATTGGATGAACTACATTCCTTAAGTACGAAAAGTGATTAGAATAAGCCTTGGGATGCACAACATGACGTAAATGTTCATCCAATGACACAAACGCCTTTATTGGTTGAACTACATTCCTGAACTGCGAAAAGTGACTAGAATAAGCCTTGGGATGCACAAAATGACGTAAATGTTCATTCAATGACACAATTGCACTAATTGGATGAACTACATGCCTAAGTAAGAAAATTGATTAGAATAAGCCTTGGGATTAACAAATTGACGTAAATGTTTAATTAATGACACAAACGTGCTTATTGCATGAACTACATTCCTTAAGTACGAAAAGTGATTAGAATAAGCCTTGGGATTCACAAAATGACGTAAATGTTAAATTAATGACACAAACGTGCTTATTGGATGAACTACATTCCTTAAGTACGAAAAGTGATTAGAATAAGCCCTGGGATGCACAAAATTACGTAAACGTTAAATAAATGACACAAACATGTTTATTGAATGAACTACATTCCTTAAGTACGAAAAGTGATTAGAACAAGCCTTGGGATGTACGAAATGACGTAAATGTTCATCCAATTACACAAATGCACTTATTGGAT
>JBBPBO010001984.1:38896316-38909392 GCA_037974295.1 Cicer cuneatum | reverse complement strand
TAGAATAAGCCTTGGGATGCACAAAATGACGTAAATGTTCATTCAATGACACAATTGCACTAATTGGATGAACTACATGCCTAAGTAAGAAAATTGATTAGAATAAGCCTTGGGATTAACAAATTGACGTAAATGTTTAATTAATGACACAAACGTGCTTATTGCATGAACTACATTCCTTAAGTACGAAAAGTGATTAGAATAAGCCTTGGGATGCACAAAATGACGTAAATGTTCATCCAATGTCACAAATGCGCTTATTGAATAAACTACATTCCTTAAGTATGAAAAGTGATTAGAATAAGCCTTTGGATGCACAAAATGACATCAATGTTCATCCAATGACACAAACGCGCTTAATCAATAAACTACATTCCTTAAGTACGAAAAGTGATTAGAATAAGCCTTGGGATTCACAAAATGACGTAAATGTTAAATTAATGACACAAACGTGCTTATTGGATGAACTACATTCCTTAAGTACGAAAAGTGATTAGAATAAGCCCTGGGATGCACAAAATTACGTAAACGTTAAATAAATGACACAAACATGTTTATTGAATGAACTACATTCCTTAAGTACGAAAAGTGATTAGAACAAGCCTTGGGATGTACGAAATGACGTAAATGTTCATCCAATTACACAAATGCACTTATTGGATGAACTACATGCTTAAGTAGGAAAAGTGATTGGAATAAGCTTTGGGATGCACAAAATGACTTAAATATTAAATTCATGACACAAACTCACTTATTGGATGAACTACATTTCTTCAGTACGAAAAGTGATTAGAATAAGCCTTGGGATGCACAAAATGATGTAAATGTTCATCCAATGACACAAATGCACTTATTGGATGAAATATATTACTTAAGTACAAAAAGTGATTAGAATAAGCCTTGGGATGCACAAAATGACGTAAATGTTCATCCAAAGACACAAATGCACTTATTGGTTGAACTACATTCCTTATGTACGAAAAGTGATTAGAATAAGCCTTGGGATGCACAAAATGACGTAAATGTTCATCCAATGACACAAATGCATTTATTGGATGAACTACATTCCTTAAGTACGAAAAGTGATTAGAATAAGCCTTGGGATGCACAACATGACGTAAATGTTCATCCAATGACACAAACGCCTTTATTGGTTGAACTACATTCCTGAACTGCGAAAAGTGATTAGAATAAGCCTTGGGATGCACAAAATGACGTAAATGTTCATCCAATGTCACAAATGCGCTTATTGAATAAACTACATTCCTTAAGTATGAAAAGTGATTAGAATAAGCCTTTGGATGCACAAAATGACATCAATGTTCATCCAATGACACAAACGTGCTTAATCAATAAACTACATTCCTTAAGTACGAAAATTGATTAGAATAAGCCTTGGGATTCACAAAATGACATAATTGTTAAATTAATGAGACAAATGCACTTATTGGATGAACTACATTCCGTAAGTACGAAAAGTGATTAAAATAAGCCTTGGGATGCACAAAATGACGTAAATGTTAAATTAATGACACACACATGCTTATTGAATGAACTACATTCCTTAAGTACGAAAAGTGATTAGAATAAGCCTTGGGATGCAAAAAATGACGTAAATGTTCATCCAATGACACAATTGCACTTATTGGATAAACTACATTCCTAAGTACGAAAAGTGATTAGAATAAGCCTTGGGATGTACAAAATTACGTAAATGTTCATCCAATGACACAAATGAACTTTTTGGATGAACTACATTCCTTAAGTACGAAAAGTGATTAGAATAAGCCTTGGGATTCACAAAATGACGTAAATGTTAAATTAATGACACAAACGTGCTTATTGGATGAACTACATTCCTTAAGTACGAAAAGTGATTAGAATAAGCCCTGGGATGCACAAAATTACGTAAACGTTAAATAAATGACACAAACATGTTTATTGAATGAACTACATTCCTTAAGTACGAAAAGTGATTAGAACAAGCCTTGGGATGTACGAAATGACGTAAATGTTCATCCAATTACACAAATGCACTTATTGGATCAACTACATGCTTAAGTAGGAAAAGTGATTGCAATAAGCTTTGGGATGCACAAAATGACTTAAATATTAAATTCATGACACAAACTCAGTTATTGGATGAACTACATTTCTTCAGTACGAAAAGTGATTAGAATAAGCCTTGGGATGCATAAAATGATGTAAATGTTCATCCAATGACACAAATGCACTTATTGGATGAAATATATTACTTAAGTACGAAAAGTGATTAGAATAAGCCTTGGGATGCACAAAATGACGTAAATGTTAAATTCATGACACAAACGCACTTATTGGATGAACTACATTTCTTAAGTACGAAAAGTAATTAGAATAAGCCTTGGGATTCACAAAAATGACGTAAATGTTCATCCACTGACACAAATGCAGTTATTGGATGAACTACATTCCTTTAGTACGTAAAGTGATTAGAATAAGCTTTGGGATGCACAAAATGACGTAAATGTTAAATTAATGACACAAACATCCTTATTTGATGAAATACATTCCTTAAGTACGAAAAGTGATTAGAATAAGCCTGGGAATGCACAAAATGACATAAATGTTCATCCAATGACACAAATGCACTTATTGGATGAACTATATTACTTAAGTACGAAAAGTGATTAGAATAAGCCTTGGGATGCACAAGAAGACGTAAATGTTAAATTAATGACACAAACGCTCTTATTGGATGAACTACATTCCTTAACTACGAAAAGTGATTAGAATAAGCCTTGGGATGCACAAAATGACGTAAATGTTCATTCAATGACACAATTGCACTAATTGGATGAACTACATGCCTAAGTAAGAAAATTGATTAGAATAAGCCTTGGGATTAACAAATTGACGTAAATGTTTAATTAATGACACAAACGTGCTTATTGCATGAACTACATTCCTTAAGTACGAAAAGTGATTAGAAAAAGCCTTGGGATCCACAAAATGACGTAAATGTTAAATTAATGACACAAACATGCTTATTGAATGAACTACATTCCTTAAGTACGAAAAGTGATTAGAATAAGCCTTGGGATGCACAAAATGACGTAAATGTTCATCCAATGACACAATTGCACTTATTGGATGAACTACATTCCTTAAGTACGAAAAGTGATTAGAATAAGCCTTGGGATGCACAAAATGACGTAAATGTTTATCCAATGACACAAATGCACTTTTTGGATGTACTACATTCCTTAAGTACGAAAAGTGATTAGAGTAAGCCTTGGGATTCACAAATTGACGTAAATGTTAAATTAATGACACAAACGTGCTTATGGGATGGACTACATTCCTTAAGTAGGAAAAGTAATTAGAATAAGTCCTGCGATGCACAAAATGACGTAAATGTTAAAGAAATGACACAAACAAGCTTATTGCATGAACTACATTCCTTAAGTACGAAAAGTGATTAGAATAAGCCTTGGGTTGCACAAAATGACGTAAATGTTAAATTAATGACACAAACATGCTTATTGAATGAACTACATTCCTTAAGTACGAAAAGTGATTATAATAAGCCTTGGGATGCACAAAATGACGTAAATGTTCATCCAATGACACAATTGCACTTATTGGATGAACTACATTCCTTAAGTACGAAAAGTGTTTAGAATAAGCCTTGGGATGCACAAAATGACGTAAATGTTTATCCAATGACACAAATGCACTTTTTGGATGTACTACATTCCTTAAGTACGAAAAGTGATTAGAGTAAGCCTTGGGATTCACAAATTGACGTAAATGTTAAATTAATGACACAAACGTGCTTATGGGATGGACTACATTCCTTAAGTAGGAAAAGTAATTAGAATAAGTCCTGCGATGCACAAAATGACGTAAATGTTAAAGAAATGCCACAAACAAGCTTATTGAATGAACTACATTCCTTAAGTACGAAAAGTGATTAGAATAAGCCTTGGGCTGCACAAAATGACGTAAATGTTCATCCAATGACACAATTGCACTAATTGGATGAACTACATGCCTAAGTAGGAAAATTGATTAGAATAAGCCTTGGGATTCACAAAATGACTTAAATGTTTAATTAATGACACAAACGTGCTTATTGCATGAACTACATTCATTAACTACGAAAAGTGATTAGAATAAGCCTTGGGATGCAAAAAATGACGTAAATGTTAAATTAATGACACAAACATGCTTATTGAATGAACTACATTCCTTAAGTAAGAAAAGTGAGTAGAATATGCCTTGGGATGCACAAAATGACGTAAATGTTCATCCAATGACACAATTGCTCTTATTGGATGAACTATATTCCTTAAGAACAAAAAGTGATTAGAACAAGCCTTGGGATGTACGTAATGACGTAAATGTTCATCCAATGACACAATTGCACTAATTGGATGAACTACATGCCTAAGTAGGAAAATTGATTAGAATAAGCCTTGGGATTCACAAAATGACTTAAATGTTTAATTAATGACACAAACGTGCTTATTGCATGAACTACATTCATTAACTACGAAAAGTGATTAGAATAAGCCTTGGGATGCAAAAAATGACGTAAATGTTAAATTAATGACACAAACATGCTTATTGAATGAACTACATTCCTTAAGTAAGAAAAGTGAGTAGAATATGCCTTGGGATGCACAAAATGACGTAAATGTTCATCCAATGACACAATTGCTCTTATTGGATGAACTATATTCCTTAAGAACAAAAAGTGATTAGAACAAGCCTTGGGATGTACGTAATGACGTAAATGTTCATCCAATGACACAATTGCACTAATTGGATGAACTACATGCCTAAGTAGGAAAATTGATTAGAATAAGCCTTGGGATTCACAAAATGACTTAAATGTTTAATTAATGACACAAACGTGCTTATTGCATGAACTACATTCATTAAGTACGAAAAGTGATTAGAATAAGCCTTGGGATGCAAAAAATGACGTAAATGTTAAATTAATGACACAAACATGCTTATTGAATGAACTACATTCCTTAAGTAAGAAAAGTGAGTAGAATATGCCTTGGGATGCACAAAATGACGTAAATGTTCATCCAATGACACAATTGCTCTTATTGGATGAACTATATTCCTTAAGAACAAAAAGTGATTAGAATAAGCCTTGGGATGCACAAAATGACGTAAATGTTCATCCAATGACACAATTGCACTAATTGGAAGAACTACATGCCTAAGTAGGAAATTTGATTAGAATAAGCCTTGGGACCCACAAAATGACGTAAATGTTAAATTAATGACACAAATGCACTTATTGGATGAACTACATTCCTTAAGTACGAAAAGTGATTAGAATAAGCCTTGGGATCCACAAGATGACGTAAATGATAAATTAATGACACAAACGGTCTTATTGGATGAACGACATTCCTTAACTACGAAAAGTGATTAGAATAAGCCTTGGGATGCACAAAATGACGTAAATGTTCATCCAATGACACAAATGCACTTATTGGATGATTTATATTACTTAAGTACGAAAAGTGATTAGAATAAGCCTTGGGATGCACAAAATGACGTAAATGTTAAATTAATGACACAAATGCGCTTATTAGATGAACTACATTCCTTAAGTACGACAAGTGATTAGAATAAGCCTTGGGATGCACAGGATGACGTAAATGTTAAATTAATGACACAAACATGCTTATTGACTGAACTACATTCCTTAAGTATGAAAAGCGATTAGAATAAGCCTTGGGATGCACAAAATGACGTAAATGTTCATCCAATGACACAATTGCACTTATTGGATGAACTACATTCCTTAAGTACGAAAAGTGATTAGAATAAGCCTTGGGATGCACAAAATGACGTAAATGTTCATCCAATGACACAATTGCACTAATTGGATGAACTACATGCTTAACTAGGAAAATTGATTAGAATAAGCCTTGGGATGCACAAAACGACGTATATGTTTAATTAATGAAACAAACGTGCTTATTGCATGAACTACATTCCTTAAGTACGAAAAGTGATTAGAATAAGCCTTCGGATGCACAAAATGACGTAAATGTTAAATTAATGACACAAACATGCTTATTGAATGAACTACATTCCTTAAGTACGAAAAGTGATTAGAATAAGCCTTGGGATGCACAAAATGACGTAAATGTTCATCCAATGACACAATTGCACTAATTGGATGAACTACATGCCTAAGTAGGAAAATTGATTAGAATAAGCCTTGGGATTCACAAAATTACGTAAATGTTTAATTAATGACACAAACGTGCTTATTGCATGAACTACATTCCTTAAGTACGAAAAGTGATTAGAATAAGCCTTGGGATGCAAAAAATGACGTAAATGTTAAATTAATGACACAAACATGCTTATTGAATGAACTACATTCCTTAAGTAAGAAAAGTGAGTAGAATATGCCTTGGGATGCACAAAATGACGTAAATGTTCATCCAATGACACAATTGCTCTTATTGAATGAACTATATTCCTTAAGAACAAAAAGTGATTAGAACAAGCCTTGGGATGTACGTAATGACGTAAATGTTCATCCAATGACACAATTGCACTAATTGGATGAACTACATGCCTAAATAGGAAAATTGATTAGAATAAGCCTTGGGATTCACAAAATGACGTAAATGTTTAATTAATGACACAAACGTGCTTATTGCATGAACTACATTCCTTAAGTACGAAAAGTGATTAGAATAAGCCTTGGGATGCACAAAATGACAGAAATGTTAAATTAATAACACAAACATGCTTATTGAATGAACTACATTCCTTAAGTACGGAAAGTGCATAGAATAAGCCTTGGGATGCACAAAATGACGTAAATGTTCATCCAATGACACAAATGCAGTTATTGGATGAACTACATTCCTTTAGTACGGAAAGTGATTAGAATAAGCTTTGGGATGCACAAAATGACGTAAATGTTAAATTAATGACACAAACATGCTTATTGGATGAAATACATTCCTTAAGTACGAAAAGTGATTAGAATAAGCCTTGAGATGCAGAAAATGACGTAAATGTTCATCCAATGACACAATTGCACTAATTGGAAGAACTACATGCCTAATTAGGAAATTTGATTAGAATAAGCCTTGGGACCCACAAAATGACGTAAATGTTAAATTAATGACAGAAATGCACTTATTGGATGAACTACATTCCTTAAGTACGAAAAGTGATTAGAATAAGCCTTGGGATGCACAAGATGACGTAAATGATAAATTAATGACACAAACGGTCTTATTGGATGAACTACATTCCTTAACTACGAAAAGTGATTAGAATAAGCCTTGGGATGCACAAAATGACGTAAATGTTCATCCAATGACACAAATGCACTTATTGGATAATTTATATTACTTAAGTACGAAAAGTGATTAGAATAAGCCTTGGGATGCACAAAATGACGTAAATGTTAAATTAATGACACAAATGCGCTTATTAGATGAACTACATTCCTTAAGTACGAAAAGTGATTAGAATAAGCCTTGGGATGCACAAGATGACGTAAATGATAAATTAATGACACAAACGTGCTTATTGGATGGACTACATTCCTTAAGTACGAAAAGTGATTAGAATAAGCCTTGGGATGCACAAAATGACGTAAATGTTCATCCAATAACACAATTGCACTTATTGGATGAACTACATTCCTTAAGTACGAAAAGTGATTAGAATAAGCCTTGGGATGCACAAAATGACGTAAATGTTTATCCAATGACACAAATGCACTTTTTGGATGTACTACATTCCTTAAGTACGAAAAGTGATTAGAGTAAGCCTTGGGATTCACAAATTGACGTAAATGTTAAATTAATGACACAAACGTGCTTATGGGATGGACTACATTCCTTAAGTAGGAAAAGTAATTAGAATAAGTCCTGCGATGCACAAAATGACGTAAATGTTAAAGAAATGACACAAACAAGCTTATTGCATGAACTACATTCCTTAAGTACGAAAAGTGATTAGAATAAGCCTTGGGATGGACAAAATGACGTAAATGTTAAATTAATGACACAAACATGCTTATTGAATGAACTACATTCCTTAAGTACGAAAAGTGATTAGAATAAGCCTTGGGATGCACAAAATGACGTAAATGTTCATCCAATGACACAATTGCACTAATTGGATGAACTACATGCCTAAGTAGGAAAATTGATTAGAATAAGCCTTGGGATGCACAAAACGACGTATATGTTTAATTAATGACACAAACGTGCTTATTGCATGAACTACATTCCTTAAGTACGAAAAGTGATTAGAATAAGCCTTGGGATGCAAAAAATGACGTAAATGTTAAATTAATGACACAAACATGCTTATTGAATGAACTACATTCCTTAACTACGAAAAGTGATTAGAATAAGCCTTGGGATGCACAAAATGACGTAAATGTTCATCCAATGACACAAATGCACTTATTGGATGATTTATATTACTTAAGTACGAAAAGTGATTAGAATAAGCCTTGGGATGCACAAAATGACGTAAATGTTAAATTAATGACACAAATGCGCTTATTAGATGAACTACATTCCTTAAGTAAGAAAAGTGATTAGAATAAGCCTTGGGATGCACAAGATGACGTAAATGTTAAATTAATGACACAAACGTGCTTATTGGATGGACTACATTCCTTAAGTACGAAAAGTGATTAGAATAAGCCTTGGGATGCACAAAATGACGTAAATGTTCATCCAATAACACAATTGCACTTATTGGATGAACTACATTCCTTAAGTACGAAAACTGATTAGAATAAGCCTTGGGATGCACAAAATGACGTAAATGTTTATCCAATGACACAAATGCACTTTTTGGATGTACTAAATTCCTTAAGTACAAAAAGTGATTAGAGTAAGCCTTGGGATTCACAAATTGACGTAAATGTTAAATTAATGACACAAACGTGCTTATGGGATGGACTACATTCCTTAAGTAGGAAAAGTAATTAGAATAAGTCCTGCGATGCACAAAATGACGTAAATGTTAAAGAAATGACACAAACAAGCTTATTGAATGAACTACATTCCTTAAGTACGAAAAGTGATTAGAATAAGCCTTGGGCTGCACAAAATGACGTAAATGTTCATCCAATGACACAATTGCACTAATTGGATGAACTACATGCCTAAGTAGGAATATTTATTAGAATAAGCCTTGGGATTCACAAAATGACGTAAATGTTAAATTAATGACACAAACGTGCTTATTGCATGAACTACATTCCTTAAGTACGAAAAGTGATTAGAATAAGCCTTGGGATGCAAAAAATGACGTAAATGTTAAATTAATGACACAAACATGCTTATTGAATGAACTACATTCCTTAAGTAAGAAAAGTGAGTAGAATATGCCTTGGGATGCACAAAATGACGTAAATGTTCATCCAATGACACAATTGCTCTTATTGGATGAACTATATTCCTTAAGAACAAAAAGTGATTAGAACAAGCCTTGGGATGTACGTAATGACGTAAATGTTCATCCAATGACACAATTGCACTAATTGGATGAACTACATGCCTAAGTAGGAAAATTGATTAGAATAAGCCTTGGGATTCACAAAATTACGTAAATGTTTAATTAATGACACAAACGTGCTTATTGCATGAACTACATTCCTTAAGTACGAAAAGTGATTAGAATAAGCCTTGGGATGCAAAAAATGACGTAAATGTTAAATTAATGACACAAACATGCTTATTGAATGAACTACATTCCTTAAGTAAGAAAAGTGAGTAGAATATGCCTTGGGATGCACAAAATGACGTAAATGTTCATCCAATGACACAATTGCTCTTATTGAATGAACTATATTCCTTAAGAACAAAAAGTGATTAGAACAAGCCTTGGGATGTACGTAATGACGTAAATGTTCATCCAATGACACAATTGCACTAATTGGATGAACTACATGCCTAAATAGGAAAATTGATTAAATTAAGCCTTGGGATTCACAAAATGACGTAAATGTTTAATTAATGACACAAACGTGCTTATTGCATGAACTACATTCCTTAAGTACGAAAAGTGATTAGAATAAGCCTTGGGATGCACAAAATGACAGAAATGTTAAATTAATAACACAAACATGCTTATTGAATGAACTACATTCCTTAAGTACGAAAAGTGCTTAGAATAAGCCTTGGGATGCACAAAATGACGTAAATGTTCATCCAATGACACAAATGCAGTTATTGGATGAACTACATTCCTTTAGTACGGAAAGTGATTAGAATAAGCTTTGGGATGCACAAAATGACGTAAATGTTAAATTAATGACACAAACATGCTTATTGGATGAAATACATTCCTTAAGTACGAAAAGTGATTAGAATAAGCCTTGGGATGCAGAAAATGACGTAAATGTTCATCCAATGACACAATTGCACTAATTGGAAGAACTACATGCCTAATTAGGAAATTTGATTAGAATAAGCCTTGGGACCCACAAAATGACGTAAATGTTAAATTAATGACAGAAATGCACTTATTGGATGAACTACATTCCTTAAGTACGAAAAGTGATTAGAATAAGCCTTGGGATGCACAAGATGACGTAAATGATAAATTAATGACACAAACGGTCTTATTGGATGAACTACATTCCTTAACTACGAAAAGTGATTAGAATAAGCCTTGGGATGCACAAAATGACGTAAATGTTCATCCAATGACACAAATGCACTTATTGGATGATTTATATTACTTAAGTACGAAAAGTGATTAGAATAAGCCTTGGGATGCACAAAATGACGTAAATGTTAAATTAATGACACAAATGCGCTTATTAGATGAACTACATTCCTTAAGTAAGAAAAGTGATTAGAATAAGCCTTGGGATGCACAAGATGACGTAAATGTTAAATTAATGACACAAACGTGCTTATTGGATGGACTACATTCCTTAAGTACGAAAAGTGATTAGAATAAGCCTTTGGATGCACAAAATGACGTAAATGTTCATCCAATAACACAATTGCACTTATTGGATGAACTACATTCCTTAAGTACGAAAAGTGATTAGAATAAGCCTTGGGATGCTCAAAATGACGTAAATGTTTATCCAATGACACAAATGCACTTTTTGGATGTACTACATTCCTTAAGTACGAAAAGTGATTAGAGTAAGCCTTGGGATTCACAAATTGACGTAAATGTTAAATTAATGACACAAACGTGCTTATGGGATGGACTACATTCCTTAAGTAGGAAAAGTAATTAGAATAAGTCCTGCGATGCACAAAATGACGTAAATGTTAAAGAAATGACACAAACAAGCTTATTGCATGAACTACATTCCTTAAGTACGAAAAGTGATTAGAATAAGCCTTGGGATGGACAAAATGACGTAAATGTTAAATTAATGACACAAACATGCTTATTGAATGAACTACATTCCTTAAGTACGAAAAGTGATTAGAATAAGCCTTGGGATGCACAAAATGACGTAAATGTTCATCCAATGACACAATTGCACTTATTGGATGAACTACATTCCTTAAGTACGAAAACTGATTAGAATAAGCCTTGGGATGCACAAAATGACGTAAATGTTTATCCAATGACACAAATGCACTTTTTGGATGTACTACATTCCTTAAGTACAAAAAGTGATTAGAGTAAGCCTTGGGATTCACAAATTGACGTAAATGTTAAATTAATGACACAAACGTGCTTATGGGATGGACTACATTCCTTAAGTAGGAAAAGTAATTAGAATAAGTCCTGCGATGCACAAAATGACGTAAATGTTAAAGAAATGACACAAACAAGCTTATTGAATGAACTACATTCCTTAAGTACGAAAAGTGATTAGAATAAGCCTTGGGCTGCACAAAATGACGTAAATGTTCATCCAATGACACAATTGCACTAATTGGATGAACTACATGCCTAAGTAGGAATATTTATTAGAATAAGCCTTGGGATTCACAAAATGACGTAAATGTTAAATTAATGACACAAACGTGCTTATTGCATGAACTACATTCCTTAAGTACGAAAAGTGATTAGAATAAGCCTTGGGATGCAAAAAATGACGTAAATGTTAAATTAATGACACAAACATGCTTATTGAATGAACTACATTCCTTAAGTAAGAAAAGTGAGTAGAATATGCCTTGGGATGCACAAAATGACGTAAATGTTCATCCAATGACACATTTGCTCTTATTGGATGAACTATATTCCTTAAGAACAAAAAGTGATTAGAACAAGCCTTGGGATGTACGTAATGACGTAAATGTTCATCCAATGACACAATTGCACTAATTGGATGAACTACATGCCTAAATAGGAAAATTGATTAGAATAAGTCTTGGGATTCACAAAATGACGTAAATGTTTAATTAATGACACAAACGTGCTTATTGCATGAACTACATTCCTTAAGTACGAAAAATGATTAGAATAAGCCTTGGGATGCAAAAAATGACGTAAATGTTAAATTAATGACACAAACATGCTTATTGAATGAACTACATTCCTTAAGTAAGAAAAGTGAGTAGAATATGCCTTGGGATGCACAAAATGACGTAAATGTTCATCCAATGACACAATTGCTCTTATTGGATGAACTATATTCCTTAAGAACAAAAAGTGATTAGAACAAGCCTTGGGATGTACGTAATGACGTAAATGTTCATCCAATGACACAATTGCACTAATTGGATGAACTACATGCCTAAATAGGAAAATTGATTAGAATAAGCCTTGGGATTCACAAAATGACGTAAATGTTAAATTAATGACACAAACGTGCTTATTGCATGAACTACATTCCTTAAGTACGAAAAGTGATTAGAATAAGCCTTGGGATGCAAAAAATGACGTAAATGTTAAATTAATGACACAAACATGCTTATTGAATGAACTACATTCCTTAAGTAAGAAAAGTGAGTAGAATATGCCTTGGGATGCACAAAATGACGTAAATGTTCATCCAATGACACAATTGCACTTATTGGATGAACTACATTCCTTAAGTACGAAAAGTGATTAGAATAAGCCTTGGGATGCACAAAATG
>JBBPBO010001984.1:38865410-38896306 GCA_037974295.1 Cicer cuneatum | reverse complement strand
ACAAACGTGCTTATTGCATGAACTACATTCCTTAAGTACGAAAAGTGATTAGAATAAGCCTTCGGATGCACAAAATGACGTAAATGTTAAATTAATGACACAAACATGCTTATTGAATGAACTACATTCCTTAAGTACGAAAAGTGATTAGAATAAGCCTTGGGATGCACAAAATGACGTAAATGTTCATCCAATGACACAATTGCACTAATTGGATGAACTACATGCCTAAGTAGGAAAATTGATTAGAATAAGCCTTGGGATTCACAAAATTACGTAAATGTTTAATTAATGACACAAACGTGCTTATTGCATGAACTACATTCCTTGAGTACGAAAAGTGATTAGAATAAGCCTTGGGATGCAAAAAATGACGTAAATGTTAAATTATTGACACAAACATGCTTATTGAATGAACTACATTCCTTAAGTAAGAAAAGTGAGTAGAATATGCCTTGGGATGCACAAAATGACGTAAATGTTCATCCAATGACACAATTGCTCTTATTGGATGAACTATATTCCTTAAGAACAAAAAGTGATTAGAACAAGCCTTGGGATGTACGTAATGACGTAAATGTTCATCCAATGACACAATTGCACTAATTGGATGAACTACATGCCTAAATAGGAAAATTGATTAGAATAAGCCTTGGGATTCACAAAATGACGTAAATGTTTAATTAATGACACAAACGTGCTTATTGCATGAACTACATTCCTTAAGTACGAAAAGTGATTAGAATAAGCCTTGGGATGCACAAAATGACAGAAATGTTAAATTAATAACACAAACATGCTTATTGAATGAACTACATTCCTTAAGTACGAAAAGTGCTTAGAATAAGCCTTGGGATGCACAAAATGACGTAAATGTTCATCCAATGACACAAATGCAGTTATTGGATGAACTACATTCCTTTAGTACGGAAAGTGATTAGAATAAGCTTTGGGATGCACAAAATGACGTAAATGTTAAATTAATGACACAAACATGCTTATTGGATGAAATACATTCCTTAAGTACGAAAAGTGATTAGAATAAGCCTTGGGATGCACAAAATGACGTAAATGTTCATCCAATGACACAATTGCACTAATTGGAAGAACTACATGCCTAAGTAGGAAATTTGATTAGAATAAGCCTTGGGACCCACAAAATGACGTAAATGTTAAATTAATGACACAAATGCACTTATTGGATGAACTACATTCCTTAAGTACGAAAAGTGATTAGAATAAGCCTTGGGATCCACAAGATGACGTAAATGATAAATTAATGACACAAACGGTCTTATTGGATGAACTACATTCCTTAACTACGAAAAGTGATTAGAATAAGCCTTGGGATGCACAAAATGACGTAAATGTTCATCCAATGACACAAATGCACTTATTGGATGATTTATATTACTTAAGTACGAAAAGTGATTAGAATAAGCCTTGGGATGCACAAAATGACGTAAATGTTAAATTAATGACACAAATGCGCTTATTAGATGAACTACATTCCTTAAGTAAGAAAAGTGATTAGAATAAGCCTTGGGATGCACAAGATGACGTAAATGTTAAATTAATGACACAAACGTGCTTATTGGATGGACTACATTCCTTAAGTACGAAAAGTGATTAGAATAAGCCTTGGGATGCACAAAATGACGTAAATGTTCATCCAATAACACAATTGCACTTATTGGATGAACTACATTCCTTAAGTACGAAAACTGATTAGAATAAGCCTTGGGATGCACAAAATGACGTAAATGTTTATCCAATGACACAAATGCACTTTTTGGATGTACTAAATTCCTTAAGTACAAAAAGTGATTAGAGTAAGCCTTGGGATTCACAAATTGACGTAAATGTTAAATTAATGACACAAACGTGCTTATGGGATGGACTACATTCCTTAAGTAGGAAAAGTAATTAGAATAAGTCCTGCGATGCACAAAATGACGTAAATGTTAAAGAAATGACACAAACAAGCTTATTGAATGAACTACATTCCTTAAGTACGAAAAGTGATTAGAATAAGCCTTGGGCTGCACAAAATGACGTAAATGTTCATCCAATGACACAATTGCACTAATTGGATGAACTACATGCCTAAGTAGGAATATTTATTAGAATAAGCCTTGGGATTCACAAAATGACGTAAATGTTAAATTAATGACACAAACGTGCTTATTGCATGAACTACATTCCTTAAGTACGAAAAGTGATTAGAATAAGCCTTGGGATGCAAAAAATGACGTAAATGTTAAATTAATGACACAAACATGCTTATTGAATGAACTACATTCCTTAAGTAAGAAAAGTGAGTAGAATATGCCTTGGGATGCACAAAATGACGTAAATGTTCATCCAATGACACAATTGCACTTATTGGATGAACTACATTCCTTAAGTACGAAAAGTGATTAGAATAAGCCTTGGGATGCACAAAATGACGTAAATGTTCATCCAATGACACAATTGCACTAATTGGATGAACTACATGCCTAAGTAGGAAAATTGATTAGAATAAGCCTTGGGATGCACAAAACGACGTATATGTTTAATTAATGACACAAACGTGCTTTTTGCATGAACTACATTCCTTAAGTACGAAAAGTGATTAGAATAAGCCTTCGGATGCACAAAATGACGTAAATGTTAAATTAATGACACAAACATGCTTATTGAATGAACTACATTCCTTAAGTACGAAAAGTGATTAGAATAAGCCTTGGGATGCACAAAATGACGTAAATGTTCATCCAATGACACAATTGCACTTATTGGATGAACTACATTCCTTAAGTACGAAAAGTGATTAGAATAAGCCTTGGGATGCACAAAATGACGTAAATGTTTATCCAATGACACAAATGCACTTTTTGGATGTACTACATTCCTTAAGTACGAAAAGTGATTAGAGTAAGCCTTGGGATTCACAAATTGACGTAAATGTTAAATTAATGACACAAACGTGCTTATGGGATGGACTACATTCCTTAAGTAGGAAAAGTAATTAGAATAAGTCCTGCGATGCACAAAATGACGTAAATGTTAAAGAAATGACACAAACAAGCTTATTGCATGAACTACATTCCTTAAGTACGAAAAGTGATTAGAATAAGCCTTGGGATGGACAAAATGACGTAAATGTTAAATTAATGACACAAACATGCTTATTGAATGAACTACATTCCTTAAGTACGAAAAGTGATTAGAATAAGCCTTGGGATGCACAAAATGACGTAAATGTTCATCCAATGACACAATTGCACTTATTGGATGAACTACATTCCTTAAGTACGAAAACTGATTAGAATAAGCCTTGGGATGCACAAAATGACGTAAATGTTTATCCAATGACACAAATGCACTTTTTGGATGTACTACATTCCTTAAGTACAAAAAGTGATTAGAGTAAGCCTTGGGATTCACAAATTGACGTAAATGTTAAATTAATGACACAAACGTGCTTATGGGATGGACTACATTCCTTAAGTAGGAAAAGTAATTAGAATAAGTCCTGCGATGCACAAAATGACGTAAATGTTAAAGAAATGACACAAACAAGCTTATTGCATGAACTACATTCCTTAAGTACGAAAAGTGATTAGAATAAGCCTTGGGATGGACAAAATGACGTAAATGTTAAATTAATGACACAAACATGCTTATTGAATGAACTACATTCCTTAAGTACGAAAAGTGATTAGAATAAGCCTTGGGATGCACAAAATGACGTAAATGTTCATCCAATGACACAATTGCACTTATTGGATGAACTACATTCCTTAAGTACGAAAAGTGATTAGAATAAGCCTTGGGATGCACAAAATGACGTAAATGTTCATCCAATGACACAATTGCACTAATTGGATGAACTACATGCCTAAGTAGGAAAATTGATTAGAATAAGCCTTGGGATGCACAAAACGACGTATATGTTTAATTAATGACACAAACGTGCTTATTGCATGAACTACATTCCTTAAGTACGAAAAGTGATTAGAATAAGCCTTGGGATGCAAAAAATGACGTAAATGTTAAATTAATGACACAAACATGCTTATTGAATGAACTACATTCCTTAACTACGAAAAGTGATTAGAATAAGCCTTGGGATGCACAAAATGACGTAAATGTTCATCCAATGACACAAATGCACTTATTGGATGATTTATATTACTTAAGTACGAAAAGTGATTAGAATAAGCCTTGGGATGCACAAAATGACGTAAATGTTAAATTAATGACACAAATGCGCTTATTAGATGAACTACATTCCTTAAGTAAGAAAAGTGATTAGAATAAGCCTTGGGATGCACAAGATGACGTAAATGTTAAATTAATGACACAAACGTGCTTATTGGATGGACTACATTCCTTAAGTACGAAAAGTGATTAGAATAAGCCTTGGGATGCACAAAATGACGTAAATGTTCATCCAATAACACAATTGCACTTATTGGATGAACTACATTCCTTAAGTACGAAAACTGATTAGAATAAGCCTTGGGATGCACAAAATGACGTAAATGTTTATCCAATGACACAAATGCACTTTTTGGATGTACTAAATTCCTTAAGTACAAAAAGTGATTAGAGTAAGCCTTGGGATTCACAAATTGACGTAAATGTTAAATTAATGACACAAACGTGCTTATGGGATGGACTACATTCCTTAAGTAGGAAAAGTAATTAGAATAAGTCCTGCGATGCACAAAATGACGTAAATGTTAAAGAAATGACACAAACAAGCTTATTGAATGAACTACATTCCTTAAGTACGAAAAGTGATTAGAATAAGCCTTGGGCTGCACAAAATGACGTAAATGTTCATCCAATGACACAATTGCACTAATTGGATGAACTACATGCCTAAGTAGGAATATTTATTAGAATAAGCCTTGGGATTCACAAAATGACGTAAATGTTAAATTAATGACACAAACGTGCTTATTGCATGAACTACATTCCTTAAGTACGAAAAGTGATTAGAATAAGCCTTGGGATGCAAAAAATGACGTAAATGTTAAATTAATGACACAAACATGCTTATTGAATGAACTACATTCCTTAAGTAAGAAAAGTGAGTAGAATATGCCTTGGGATGCACAAAATGACGTAAATGTTCATCCAATGACACAATTGCTCTTATTGGATGAACTATATTCCTTAAGAACAAAAAGTGATTAGAACAAGCCTTGGGATGTACGTAATGACGTAAATGTTCATCCAATGACACAATTGCACTAATTGGATGAACTACATGCCTAAGTAGGAAAATTGATTAGAATAAGCCTTGGGATTCACAAAATTACGTAAATGTTTAATTAATGACACAAACGTGCTTATTGCATGAACTACATTCCTTAAGTACGAAAAGTGATTAGAATAAGCCTTGGGATGCAAAAAATGACGTAAATGTTAAATTAATGACACAAACATGCTTATTGAATGAACTACATTCCTTAAGTAAGAAAAGTGAGTAGAATATGCCTTGGGATGCACAAAATGACGTAAATGTTCATCCAATGACACAATTGCTCTTATTGAATGAACTATATTCCTTAAGAACAAAAAGTGATTAGAACAAGCCTTGGGATGTACGTAATGACGTAAATGTTCATCCAATGACACAATTGCACTAATTGGATGAACTACATGCCTAAATAGGAAAATTGATTAAATTAAGCCTTGGGATTCACAAAATGACGTAAATGTTTAATTAATGACACAAACGTGCTTATTGCATGAACTACATTCCTTAAGTACGAAAAGTGATTAGAATAAGCCTTGGGATGCACAAAATGACAGAAATGTTAAATTAATAACACAAACATGCTTATTGAATGAACTACATTCCTTAAGTACGAAAAGTGCTTAGAATAAGCCTTGGGATGCACAAAATGACGTAAATGTTCATCCAATGACACAAATGCAGTTATTGGATGAACTACATTCCTTTAGTACGGAAAGTGATTAGAATAAGCTTTGGGATGCACAAAATGACGTAAATGTTAAATTAATGACACAAACATGCTTATTGGATGAAATACATTCCTTAAGTACGAAAAGTGATTAGAATAAGCCTTGGGATGCACAAAATGACGTAAATGTTCATCCAATGACACAATTGCACTAATTGGAAGAACTACATGCCTAAGTAGGATATTTGATTAGAATAAGCCTTGGGACCCACAAAATGACGTAAATGTTAAATTAATGACACAAATGCACTTATTGGATGAACTACATTCCTTAAGTACGAAAAGTGATTAGAATAAGCCTTGGGATCCACAAGATGACGTAAATGATAAATTAATGACACAAACGGTCTTATTGGATGAACTACATTCCTTAACTACGAAAAGTGATTAGAATAAGCCTTGGGATGCACAAAATTACGTAAATGTTCATCCAATGACACAAATGCACTTATTGGATGATTTATATTACTTAAGTACGAAAAGTGATTAGAATAAGCCTTGGGATGCACAAAATGACGTAAATGTTAAATTAATGACACAAATGCGCTTATTAGATGAACTACATTCCTTAAGTACGAAAAGTGATTAGAATAAGCCTTGGGATGGACAAGATGACGTAAATGTTAAATTAATGACACAAACATGCTTATTGAATGAACTACATTCCTTAAGTACGAAAAGTGATTAGAATAAGCCTGGGGATGCACAAAATGACGTAAATGTTCATCCAATGACACAATTGCACTTATTGGATGAACTACATTCCTTAAGTACGAAAAGTGATTAGAATAAGCCTTGGGATGCACAAAATGACGTAAATGTTCATCCAATGACACAATTGCACTAATTGGATGAACTACATGCCTAAGTAGGAAAATTGATTAGAATAAGCCTTGGGATGCACAAAACGACGTATATGTTTAATTAATGACACAAACGTGCTTATTGCATGAACTACATTCGTTAAGTACGAAAAGTGATTAGAATAAGCCTTGGGATGCAAAAAATGACGTAAATGTTAAATTAATGACACAAACATGCTTATTGAATGAACTACATTCCTTAAGTAAGAAAAGTGAGTAGAATATGCCTTGGGATGCACAAAATGACGTAAATGTTCATCCAATGACACAATTGCTCTTATTGGATGAACTATATTCCTTAAGAACAAAAAGTGATTAGAACAAGCCTTGGGATGTACGTAATGACGTAAATGTTCATCCAATGACACAATTGCACTAATTGGATGAACTACATGCCTAAATTGGAAAATTGATTAGAATAAGTCTTGGGATTCACAAAATGACGTAAATGTTTAATTAATGACACAAACGTGCTTATTGCATGAACTACATTCCTTAAGTACGAAAAGTGATTAGAATAAGCCTTGGGATGCACAAAATGACAGAAATGTTAAATTAATAACACAAACATGCTTATTGAATGAACTACATTCCTTAAGTACGAAAAGTGCTTAGAATAAGCCTTGGGATGCACAAAATGACGTAAATGTTCATCCAATGACACAAATGCAATTATTGGATGAACTACATTCCTTTAGTACGGAAAGTGATTAGAATAAGCTTTGGGATGCACAAAATGACGTAAATGTTAAATTAATGACACAAACATGCTTATTGGATGAAATACATTCCTTAAGTACGAAAAGTGATTAGAATAAGCCTTGGGATGCACAAAATGACGTAAATGTTCATCCAATGACACAATTGCACTAATTGGAAGAACTACATGCCTAAGTAGGAAATTTGATTAGAATAAGCCTTGGGACCCACAAAATGACGTAAATGTTAAATTAATGACACAAATGCACTTATTGGATGAACTACATTCCTTAAGTACGAAAAGTGATTAGAATAAGCCTTGGGATCCACAAGATGACGTAAATGATAAATTAATGACACAAACGGTCTTATTGGATGAACTACATTCCTTAACTACGAAAAGTGATTAGAATAAGCCTTGGGATGCACAAAATGACGTAAATGTTCATCCAATGACACAAATGCACTTATTGGATGATTTATATTACTTAAGTACGAAAAGTGATTAGAATAAGCCTTGGGATGCACAAAATGACGTAAATGTTAAATTAATGACACAAATGCGCTTATTAGATGAACTACATTCCTTAAGTAAGAAAAGTGATTAGAATAAGCCTTGGGATGCACAAGATGACGTAAATGTTAAATTAATGACACAAACGTGCTTATTGGATGGACTACATTCCTTAAGTACGAAAAGTGATTAGAATAAGCCTTGGGATGCACAAAATGACGTAAATGTTCATCCAATAACACAATTGCACTTATTGGATGAACTACATTCCTTAAGTACGAAAACTGATTAGAATAAGCCTTGGGATGCACAAAATGACGTAAATGTTTATCCAATGACACAAATGCACTTTTTGGATGTACTAAATTCCTTAAGTACAAAAAGTGATTAGAGTAAGCCTTGGGATTCACAAATTGACGTAAATGTTAAATTAATGACACAAACGTGCTTATGGGATGGACTACATTCCTTAAGTAGGAAAAGTAATTAGAATAAGTCCTGCGATGCACAAAATGACGTAAATGTTAAAGAAATGACACAAACAAGCTTATTGAATGAACTACATTCCTTAAGTACGAAAAGTGATTAGAATAAGCCTTGGGCTGCACAAAATGACGTAAATGTTCATCCAATGACACAATTGCACTAATTGGATGAACTACATGCCTAAGTAGGAATATTTATTAGAATAAGCCTTGGGATTCACAAAATGACGTAAATGTTAAATTAATGACACAAACGTGCTTATTGCATGAACTACATTCCTTAAGTACGAAAAGTGATTAGAATAAGCCTTGGGATGCAAAAAATGACGTAAATGTTAAATTAATGACACAAACATGCTTATTGAATGAACTACATTCCTTAAGTAAGAAAAGTGAGTAGAATATGCCTTGGGATGCACAAAATGACGTAAATGTTCATCCAATGACACAATTGCTCTTATTGGATGAACTATATTCCTTAAGAACAAAAAGTGATTAGAACAAGCCTTGGGATGTACGTAATGACGTAAATGTTCATCCAATGACACAATTGCACTAATTGGATGAACTACATGCCTAAGTAGGAAAATTGATTAGAATAAGCCTTGGGATTCACAAAATTACGTAAATGTTTAATTAATGACACAAACGTGCTTATTGCATGAACTACATTCCTTAAGTACGAAAAGTGATTAGAATAAGCCTTGGGATGCAAAAAATGACGTAAATGTTAAATTAATGACACAAACATGCTTATTGAATGAACTACATTCCTTAAGTAAGAAAAGTGAGTAGAATATGCCTTGGGATGCACAAAATGACGTAAATGTTCATCCAATGACACAATTGCTCTTATTGAATGAACTATATTCCTTAAGAACAAAAAGTGATTAGAACAAGCCTTGGGATGTACGTAATGACGTAAATGTTCATCCAATGACACAATTGCACTAATTGGATGAACTACATGCCTAAATAGGAAAATTGATTAAATTAAGCCTTGGGATTCACAAAATGACGTAAATGTTTAATTAATGACACAAACGTGCTTATTGCATGAACTACATTCCTTAAGTACGAAAAGTGATTAGAATAAGCCTTGGGATGCACAAAATGACAGAAATGTTAAATTAATAACACAAACATGCTTATTGAATGAACTACATTCCTTAAGTACGAAAAGTGCTTAGAATAAGCCTTGGGATGCACAAAATGACGTAAATGTTCATCCAATGACACAAATGCAGTTATTGGATGAACTACATTCCTTTAGTACGGAAAGTGATTAGAATAAGCTTTGGGATGCACAAAATGACGTAAATGTTAAATTAATGACACAAACATGCTTATTGGATGAAATACATTCCTTAAGTACGAAAAGTGATTAGAATAAGCCTTGGGATGCACAAAATGACGTAAATGTTCATCCAATGACACAATTGCACTAATTGGAAGAACTACATGCCTAAGTAGGAAATTTGATTAGAATAAGCCTTGGGACCCACAAAATGACGTAAATGTTAAATTAATGACACAAATGCACTTATTGGATGAACTACATTCCTTAAGTACGAAAAGTGATTAGAATAAGCCTTGGGATCCACAAGATGACGTAAATGATAAATTAATGACACAAACGGTCTTATTGGATGAACTACATTCCTTAACTACGAAAAGTGATTAGAATAAGCCTTGGGATGCACAAAATGACGTAAATGTCATCCAATGACACAAATGCACTTATTGGATGATTTATATTACTTAAGTACGAAAAGTGATTATAATAAGACTTGGGATGCACAAAATGGCGTAAATGTTAAATTAATGACACAAATGCGCTTATTAGATGAACTACATTCCTTAAGTACGAAAAGTGATTAGAATAAGCCTTGGGATGCACAAGATGACGTAAATGTTAAATTAATGACACAAACATGCTTATTGAATGAACTACATTCCTTAAGTACGAAAAGTGATTAGAATAAGCCTTGGGATGCACAAAATGACGTAAATGTTCATCCAATGACACAATTGCACTTATTGGATGAACTACATTCCTTAAGTACGAAAAGTGATTAGAATAAGCCTTGGGATGCACAAAATGACGTAAATGTTCATCCAATGACACAATTGCACTAATTGGATGAACTACATGCCTAAGTAGGAAAATTGATTAGAATAAGCCTTGGGATGCACAAAACGACGTATATGTTTAATTAATGACACAAACGTGCTTATTGCATGAACTACATTCCTTAAGTACGAAAAGTGATTAGAATAAGCCTTCGGATGCACAAAATGACGTAAATGTTAAATTAATGACACAAACATGCTTATTGAATGAACTACATTCCTTAAGTACGAAAAGTGATTAGAATAAGCCTTGGGATGCACAAAATGACGTAAATGTTCATCCAATGACACAATTGCTCTTATTGGATGAACTATATTCCTTAAGAACAAAAAGTGATTAGAACAAGCCTTGGGATGTACGTAATGACGTAAATGTTCATCCAATGACACAATTGCACTAATTGGATGAACTACATGCCTAAATAGGAAAATTGATTAGAATAAGCCTTGGGATTCACAAAATGACGTAAATGTTTAATTAATGACACAAACGTGCTTATTGCATGAACTACATTCCTTAAGTACGAAAAGTGATTAGAATAAGCCTTGGGATGCACAAAACGACGTATATGTTTAATTAATGACACAAACGTGCTTATTGCATGAACTACATTCCTTAAGTACGAAAAGTGATTAGAATAAGCCTTCGGATGCACAAAATGACGTAAATGTTAAATAAATGACACAAACATGCTTATTGAATGAACTACATTCCTTAAGTACGAAAAGTGATTAGAATAAGCCTTGGGATGCACAAAATGACGTAAATGTTCATCCAATGACACAATTGCACTAATTGGATGAACTACATGCCTAAGTAGGAAAATTGATTAGAATAAGCCTTGGGATTCACAAAATTACGTAAATGTTTAATTAATGACACAAACGTGCTTATTGCATGAACTACATTCCTTAAGTACGAAAAGTGATTAGAATAAGCCTTGGGATGCAAAAAATGACGTAAATGTTAAATTAATGACACAAACATGCTTATTGAATAAACTACATTCCTTAAGTACGAAAAGTGATTAGAATAAGCCTTGGGCTGCACAAAATGACGTAAATGTTCATCCAATGACACAATTGCACTTATTGGATGAACTATATTCCTTAAGAACAAAAAGTGATTAGAACAAGCCTTGGGATGTACGTAATGACGTAAATGTTCATCCAATTACACAAATGCACTTATTGGATGAACTACATGCTTAAGTAGGAAAAGTGATTAGAATAAGCTTTGGGATGCACAAAATGACGTAAGTGTTAAATACATGACACAAACGCACTTATTGGATGAATTACATTTCTTATGTACGAAAAGTGATTAGTATAAGCCTTGGGATGCACAAATTGACGTAAATGTTCATCCAATGACACAAATGCACTTATTGGATGAACTATTTTACTTAAGTACGAAAAGTGATTAGAATAAGCCTTGGGATGTACAAAATGACGTAAATGTTAAATTCATGACACAAACGCACTTATTGGATGAACTACATTTTTTAAGTACGAAAAGTGATTAGAATAAGCCTTGGGATTCACAAAATGACGTAAATGTTCATCCAATGACACAATTGCTCTTATTGGATGAACTATATTCCTTAAGAACAAAAAGTGATTAGAACAAGTCTTGGGATGTACGTAATGACGTAAATGTTCATCCAATGACACAATTGCACTAATTGGATGAACTACATGCCTAAATAGGAAAATTGATTAGAATAAGCCTTGGGATTCACAAAATGACGTAAATGTTTAATTAATGACACAAACGTGCTTATTGCATTAACTACATTCCTTAAGTACGAAAAGTGATTAGAATAAGCCTTGGGATGCACAAAATGACAGAAATGTTAAATTAATAACACAAACATGCTTATTGAATGAACTACATTCCTTAAGTACGAAAAGTGCTTAGAATAAGCCTTGGGATGCAAAAAATGACGTAAATGTTCATCCAATGACACAAATGCAGTTATTGGATGAACTACATTCGTTTAGTACAGAAAGTGATTAGAATAAGCTTTGGGATGCACAAAATGACGTAAATGTTAAATTAATGACACAGACATGCTTATTGGATGAAATACATTCCTTAAGTACGAAAAGTGATTAGAATAAGACTTGGGATGCAGAAAATGACGTAAATGTTCATCCAATGACACAATTGCACTAATTGGAAGAACTACATGCCTAAGTAGGAAATTTGATTAGAATAAGCCTTGGGACCCACAAAATGACGTAAATGTTAAATTAATGACACAAATGCACTTATTGGATGAAACTACATTCCTTAAGAACGAAAAGTGATTAGAATAAGCCTTGGGATGCACAAGATGACGTAAATGATAAATTAATGACACAAACGGTCTTATTGGATGAACTACATTCCTTAACTACGAAAAGTGATTAGAATAAGCCTTGGGATGCACAAAATGACGTAAATGTTCATCCAATGACACAAATGCACTTATTGGATGATTTATGTTACTTAAGTACGAAAAGTGATTAGAATAAGCCTTGGGATGCACAAAATGACGTAAATGTTAAATTAATGACACAAATGCGCTTATTAGATGAACTACATTCCTTAAGTACGAAAAGTGATTAGAATAAGCCTTGGGATGCACAAAATGACGTAAATGTTAAATTAATGACACAAACATGCTTATTGAATAAACTACATTCCTTAAGTACGAAAAGTGATTAGAATAAGCCTTGGGCTGCACAAAATGACGTAAATGTTCATCCAATGACACAATTGCACTTATTGGAAGATCTACATGCCTAAGTAGGAAAATTGATTAGAATAAGCCTTGGGATCCACAAAATGACGTAAATGTTAAATTAATGACACAAATGCACTTATTGGATGAACTACATTCCTTAAGTAAGAAAAGTGATTAGAATAAGCCTTGGGATTCACAAAATGACGTAAATGTTAAATTAATGACACAAACGTGCTTATTGCATGGACTACATTCCTTAAGTACGAAAAGTGATTAGAATAAGCCTTGGGATGCACAAAATGATGTAAATGCTCATCCAATGACACAAATGCACTTATTGATGAACTATATTACTTAAGTCCGAAAAGTGATTAGAATAAGCCTTGGGATGCACAAAATGACGTATATGTTAAATTAATGACACAAATGCACTTATTGGATAAACTACATTCCTTAAGTACGAAAAGTGATTAGAATAAGCCTTGGGATGCACAAGATGACGTAAATGTTAAATTAATGACACAAACGCTCTTATTGGATGAACTACATTCCTTAACTATGAAAAGTGATTAGAATAAGCTTTGGGATGCACAAAATGACGTAAATGTTCATCCAATGATACAAATGCACTTATTGGATGAACTATATTACTTAAGTACGAAAAGTGATCAGAATAAGCCTTGGGATGCACAAAATGACGTAAATGTTAAATTAATGACACAAATGCGCTTATTGGAAGAACTACATTCCTTAAGTACGAAAAGTGATTAGAATAAGCCTTGGGATGCACAAAATGACGTAAATGTTAAATTAATGACACAAATGCACTTATTGGATAAACTACATTCCTTAACTACGAAAAGTGATTAGAATAAGCCTTGGGATGCACAAAATGACGTAAATGTTCATCCAATGACACAAATGCACTTATTGGATGAACTATATTACTTAAGTACGAAAAGTGAGTAGAATAAGCCTCGGGATGCACAAAATGACGTAAATGTTAAATTAATGACACAAATGCGCTTATTGGAAGAACTACATTCCTTAAGTACGAAAAGTGATTAGAATAAGCCTTGGGATGCACAAAATGACGTAAATAATCATCCAATGACACAATTGCACTAATTGGATGAACTACATGCCTAAATAGGAAAATTGATTAGAATAAGCCTTGGGATTCACAAAATGACGTAAATGTTAAATTAATGACACAAACGTGCTTATTGCATGGACTACATTCCTTAAGTACGAAAAGTGATTAGAATAAGCCTTGGGATGCACAAGATGACGTAAATGTTAATTTAATGACACAAACGCTCTTATTGGATGACCTACATTCCTTAAGTACGAAAAATGATTAGAATAAGTCTTGGGATGCACAAAATGACGTAAATGTTAATCCAATGACACAAATGCACTTATTGGATGAACTATATTACTTAAGTACGAAAAGTGATTAGAATAAGCATTGGGATGCACAAAATGACGTAAATGTTAAATTAATGACACAAATGCGCTTATTGGATGAACTACATTCCTTAAGTACGAAAAGTAATTAGAATAAGCCTTGGGATGCACAAGATGACGTAAATGTTAAATTAATGACACAAACGCTCTTATTGGATGAACTACATTCCTTAACAACGAAAAGTGATTAGAATAAGCCTTGGGATGCACAAAATGACGTAAATGCTCATCCAATGACACAAATGCACTTATTGATGAACTATATTACTTAAGTACCAAAAGTGATTAGAATAAGCCTTGGGATGCACAAAATGACGTAAATGTTAAATTAATGACACAAATGCACTTATTGGATGAACTACATTCCTTAAGTACGAAAAGTGATTAGAATAAGCCTTGGGATGCACAAGATGACGTAAATGTTAAATTAATGACACAAACGCTCTTATTGGATGAACTACATTCCTTAACTACGAAAAGTGATTAGAATAAGCCTTGGGATGCACAAAATGACGTAAATGTTCATCCAATGACACAAATGCACTTATTGGATGAACTATATTACTTAAGTACGAAAAGTGATTAGAATAAGCCTTGGGATGCACAAAATGACGTAAATGTGAAATTAATGACACAAATGCGCTTATTGGAAGAACTACATTCCTTAAGTACGAAAAGTGATTAGAATAAGCTTTGGGATGCACAAGATGACGTAAATGTTAAATTAATGACACAAACGCTCTTATTGGATGAACTACATTCCTTAACTACGAAAAGTGATTAGAATAAGCCTTGGGATGCACAAAATGATGTAAATGCTCATCCAATGACACAAATGCACTTATTGATGAACTATATTACTTAAGTCTGAAAAGTGATTAGAATAAGCCTTGGGATGCACAAAATGACGTAAATGTTAAATTAATGAGACAAATGCAGTTATTGGATGAACTACATTCCTTAAGTACGAAAAGTGATTAGAATAAGCCTTGGGATGCACAAGATGACGTAAATGTTAATTTAATGACACAAATGCTCTAATTGGATGAACTACATTCCTTAAGTACGAAAAATGATTAGAATAAGCCTTGGGATGCACAAAATGACGTAAATGCTCATCCAATGACACAAATGCACTTATTGATAAACTATATTACTTAAGTACGAAAAGTGATTAGAATAAGCCTTGGGATGCACAAAATGACGTAATTAATAAATTAATGACACAAACGCGCTTATTGGTTGATATATATTCCTTAAGTCCGAAAAGTGATTAGAATAAGCCTTGGGATGCACAAAATGACGTAAATGTTAAATTAATGACACAAATGCAGTTATTGGATGAACTACATTCCTTAAGTACGAAAAGTGATTAGAATAAGCCTTGGGATGCACAAGATGACGTAAATGTTAATTTAATGACACAAATGCTCTTATTGGATGAACTACATTCCTTAAGTACGAAAAATGATTAGAATAAGCCTTGGGATGCACAAAATGACGTAAATGCTCATCCAATGACACAAATGCACTTATTGATAAACTATATTACTTAAGTACGAAAAGTGATTAGAATAAGCCTTGGGATGCACAAAATGACGTAATTAATAAATTAATGACACAAACGCGCTTATTGGATGAACTACATTCCTTAAGTACGAAAAGTGATTAGAATAAGCCTGGAGATGCACAAAATGACATAAATGTTCATCCAATGACACAAATGCACTTATTGGATGAACTATATTCCTTAAGTACGAAAAGTGATTAGAATAAGCCTTGGGATGCACAAAATTGCGTAACTGTTCATCCAATGACACAAATGCACTTATTGGATGAACTACATTCCTTAAGTAAGAAAAGTGATTAGATATAGCCTTGGGATTTTCAAAATGACGTAAATGTTTAATTAATGACACAAACGTGCTTATTGCATGATCTACATTCCTTAAGTACGAAAAGTGATTAGTATAAGCCTTGGGATGCACAAGATGACGTAAATGTTAAATTAATGACACAAACATGCTTATTGAATGAACTACATTCCTTAAGTACGAAAAGTGATTAGAATAAGCCTTGGGATGCAGAAAATGACGTAAATGTTCATCCAATGACACAATTGCACTTATTGGACGAACTATATTACTTAAGTACGAAAAGTGATTAGAATAAGCCATGGATGCACAAAATGACGTAAATGTTAATTTCATGACACAAACGCACTTATTGGATGAACTACATTTCTTCAGTACGAAAAGTGATTAGAATAAGCCCTGGGATTCACAAAATGACGTAAATGTTCATCCAATGACACAAATGCAGTAATTGGATGAACTACATTCCTTTAGTACGTAAAGTGATTAGAATAAGCTTTGGGATGCACAAAATGACGTAAATGTTAAATTAATGACACAAACATGCTTATTGGATGAAATACATTCCTTAAGTACGAAAAGTGATTAGAATAAGCCTTGGGATGCACAAAATGACGTAAATAATCATCCAATGACACAATTGCACTAATTGGATGAACTACATGCCTAAGTAGGAAAATTGATTAGAATAAGCCTTGGGATTCACAAAATGACGTAAATGTTTAATTAATGACACAAACGTCCTTATTGCATGACCTACATTCCTTAAGTACGAAAAGTGATTAGAATAAGCCTTGGGATGTACAAAATGACGTAAATGTTAAATTAATGACACAAACATGCTTATTCAATGAACTACATTTCTTAATTACGAAAAGTGATTAGTAAGCCTTGGGATGCACAAAATGACGTAAATGTTCATCCAATGACACAATTGCACTTATTAGATGAACTACATTCCTTAAGTACGAAAAGTGATTAGAATAAGCCTTGGTATGCACAAAATGACGTAAATGTTCATCCAATGACACAAATGCACTTTTTGGATGTACTACATTCCTTAAGTACGAAAAGTGATTAGAATAAGCCTTGGGATTCACAAAATGACGTAAATGTTAAATTAATGACACAAACATGCTTATTGGATGGACTATATTCCTTAAGTACGAAAAGTGATTAGAATAAGCCCTGGGATGCACAATATGACGTAAATGTTAAATAAATGACACAAACTAGCTTATTGAATGAACTACATTCCTTAAGTACGAAAAGTGATTAGAATAAGTCTTGGGATGCACAAAATGACGTAAATGTTCATCCAATAACACAATTGCACTTATTGGATAAACTACATTCCTTAAGTACGAAAAGTGATTAGAATAAGCCTTGGGATTCACAAAATGACGTAAATGTTTAATTAATGACACAATTGCACTAATTGGATTAACTACATGCCTAAGTAGGAAAATTGATTAGAATAAGCCTTGGGATCCACAAAATGACGTAAATGTTAAATTAATGACACAAATGCACTTATTGGATGAACTACATTCCTTAACTACGAAAAGTGATTAGAATAAGCCTTGGGATGCACAAAATGATGTAAATGCTCATCCAATGACACAAATGCACTTATTGATGAACTATATTACTTAAGTCCGAAAAGTGATTAGAATAAGCCTTGGGATGCACAAAATGACGTAAATGTTAAATTAATGACACAAATGCAGTTATTGGATGACCTACATTCCTTAAGTACGAAAAGTGATTAGAATAAGCCTTGGGATGCACAAAATGACGTAAATGTTAAATTAATGACACAAATGCAGTTATTGGATGAACTACATTCCTTAAGTACGAAAAGTGATTAGAATAAGCCTTGGGATGCACAAGATAACGTAAATGTTAATTTAATGACACAAATGCTCTTATTGGATGAACTACATTCCTTAAGTACGAAAAATGATTAGAATAAGCCTTGGGATGCACAAAATGACGTAAATGCTCATCCAATGACACAAATGCACTTATTGATAAACTATATTACTTAAGTACGAAAAGTGATTAGAATAAGCCTTGGGATGCACAAAATGACGTAATTAATAAATTAATGACACAAACGCGCTTATTGGTTGAACTATATTCCTTAAGTCCGAAAAGTGATTAGAATAAGCCTTGGGATGCACAAAATGACGTAAATGTTAAATTAATGACACAAATGCAGTTATTGGATGAACTACATTCCTTAAGTACGAAAAGTGATTAGAATAAGCCTTGGGATGCACAAAATGACGTAAATGTTAAATTAATGACACAAATGCAGTTATTGGATGAACTACATTCCTTAAGAACAAAAACTGATTAGAACAAGCCTTGGGATGTACGTAATGACGTAAATGTTCATCCAATTACACAAATGCACTTATTGGATGAACTACATGCTTAAGTAGGAAAAGTGATTAGAATAAGCTTAGGGATGCACAAAATGACGTAAATGTTAAATACATGACACAAACGCACTTATTGGATGAACTACATTTCTTAAGTACGAAAAGTGATTAGAATAAGCCTTGGGATGCACAAAATGACGTAAATGTTAAATTAATGACACAAATGCACTTATTGGATGAGCTACATTCCTTAAGTACGAAAAGTGATTAGAATAAGCCTTGGGATGCACAAGATGACGTACATGTTAAATTAATGACACAAACGCTCTTATTGGATGAACTACATTCCTTAACTACGAAAAGTGATTAGAATAAGCCTTGGGATGCACAAAATGACGTAAATGCTCATCCAATGACTCTAATGCACTTAGTGATGAACTATATTACTTAAGTACGAAAAGTGATTAGAATAAGCCTTGGGATGCACAAAATGACGTAAATGTTAAATTAATGACACAAATGCACTTATTGGATGAACTACATTCCTTAAGTACGAAAAGTGATTAGAATAAGCCTTGGGATGCACAATATGACGTAAATGTTAAATAAATGACACAAATATGCTTATTGAATGAACTACATTCCTTAAGTACGAAAAGTGATTAGAATAAGCCTTGGGATGCACAAAATGACGTAGATGTTAAATTAACGACACAAATGCACTTATTGGATGAATTACATTCCTTAAGTACGAAAAGTGATTAGAATAAGCCTTGGGATGCACAAGATGACGTAAATGTTAATTTAATGACACAAATGCTCTTATTGGATGAACTACATTCCTTAAGTACGAAAAATGATTAGAATAAGCCTTGGGATGCACAAAATGACGTAAATGCTCATCCAATGACACAAATGCACTTATTGATAAACTATATTACTTAAGTACGAAAAGTGATTAGAATAAGCCTTGGGATGCACAAAATGACGTAAATGTTAAATTAATGACACAAATGCAGTTATTGGATGAACTACATTCCTTAAGTACGAAAAGTGATTAGAATAAGCCTTGGGATGCACAAAATGACGTAAATGTTAAATTAATGACACAAATGCACTTATTGGATGAACTACATTCCTTAAGTACGAAAAGTGATTAGAATAAGCCTTGGGATGCACAAGATGACGTAAATGTTAAATTAATGACACAAACGCTCTTATTGGATGAACTACATTCCTTAACTACGAAAAGTGATTAGAATAAGCCTTGGGATGCACAAAATGATGTAAATGCTCATCCAATGACACAAATGCACTTATTGATGAACTATATTACTTAAGTCTGAAAAGTGATTAGAATAAGCCTTGGGATGCACAAAATGACGTAAATGTTAAATTAATGAGACAAATGCAGTTATTGGATGAACTACATTCCTTAAGTACGAAAAGTGATTAGAATAAGCCTTGGGATGCACAAGATGACGTAAATGTTAATTTAATGACACAAATGCTCTAATTGGATGAACTACATTCCTTAAGTACGAAAAATGATTAGAATAAGCCTTGGGATGCACAAAATGACGTAAATGCTCATCCAATGACACAAATGCACTTATTGATAAACTATATTACTTAAGTACGAAAAGTGATTAGAATAAGCCTTGGGATGCACAAAATGACGTAATTAATAAATTAATGACACAAACGCGCTTATTGGTTGATATATATTCCTTAAGTCCGAAAAGTGATTAGAATAAGCCTTGGGATGCACAAAATGACGTAAATGTTAAATTAATGACACAAATGCAGTTATTGGATGAACTACATTCCTTAAGTACGAAAAGTGATTAGAATAAGCCTTGGGATGCACAAGATGACGTAAATGTTAATTTAATGACACAAATGCTCTTATTGGATGAACTACATTCCTTAAGTACGAAAAATGATTAGAATAAGCCTTGGGATGCACAAAATGACGTAAATGCTCATCCAATGACACAAATGCACTTATTGATGAACTATATTACTTAAGTACGAAAAGTGATTAGAATAAGCCTTGGGATGCACAAAATGACGTAATTAATAAATTAATGACACAAACGCGCTTATTGGATGAACTACATTCCTTAAGTACGAAAAGTGATTAGAATAAGCCTTGGGATGCACAAGATGACGTAAATGTTAAATTAATGACACAAACGCTCTTATTGGATGAACTACATTCCTTAACTACGAAAAGTGATTAGAATAAGCCTTGGGATGCACAAAATGATGTAAATGCTCATCCAATGACACAAATGCACTTATTGATGAACTATATTACTTAAGTCCGAAAAGTGATTAGAATAAGCCTTGGGATGCACAAAATGACGTAAATGTTCATCCAATAACACAATTGCACTTATTGGATGAACTACATTCCTTAAGTACGAAAAGTGATTAGAATAAGCCTTGGGATTCACAAAATGACGTAAATGTTTAATTAATGACACAATTGCACTAATTGGATTAACTACATGCCTAAGTAGGAAAATTGATTAGAATAAGCCTTGGGATCCACAAAATGACGTAAATGTAAAATTAATGACACAAATGCACTTATTGGATGAGCTACATTCCTTAAGTACGAAAAGTGATTAGAATAAGCCTTGGGATGAACAAGATGACGTAAATGCTCATCCAATGACACAAATGCACTTATTGATAAACTATATTACTTAAGTACGAAAAGTGATTAGAATAAGCCTTGGGATGCACAAAATGACGTAAATGTTAAATACATGACACAAACGCACTTATTGGATGAACTACATTTCTTAAGTCCGAAAAGTGATTAGAATAAGCCTTGGGATGCACAAAATGACGTAAATGTTAAATTAATGACACAAATGCAGTTATTGGATGAACTACATTCCTTAAGTACGAAAAGTGATTAGAATAAGCCTTGGGATGCACAAAATGACGTAAATGTTAAATTAATGACACAAATGCAGTTATTGGATGAACTACATTCCTTAAGAACAAAAACTGATTAGAACAAGCCTTGGGATGTACGTAATGACGTAAATGTTCATCCAATTACACAAATGCACTTATTGGATGAACTACATGCTTAAGTAGGAAAAGTGATTAGAATAAGCTTAGGGATGCACAAAATGACGTAAATGTTAAATACATGACACAAACGCACTTATTGGATGAACTACATTTCTTAAGTACGAAAAGTGATTAGAATAAGCCTTGGGATGCACAAAATGACGTCAATGTTAAATTAATGACACAAATGCGCTTATTGGAAGAACTACATTCCTTAAGTACGAAAAGTGATTAGAATAAGCCTTGGGATGCACAAGATGACGTAAATGATAAATTAATGACACAAACGCTCTTATTGGATGAACTACATTCCTTAACAACGAAAAGTGATTAGAATAAGCCTTGGGATGCACAAAATGACGTAAATGCTCATCCAATGACACAAATGCACTTATTGATGAACTATATTTCTTAAGTACCAAAAGTGATTCGAATAAGCCTTGGGATGCACAAAATGACGTAAATGTTAAATTAATGACACAAATGCACTTATTGGATGAACTACATTCCTTAAGTACGAAAAGTGATTAGAATAAGCCTTGGGATGCACAAGATGACGTAAATGTTAAATTAATGAGACAAACGCTCTTATTGGATGAACTACATTCCTTAACTACGAAAAGTGATTAGAATAAACCTTGGGATGCACAAAATGACGTAAATGTTCATCCAATGACACAAATCCACTTATTGGATGAACTATATTACTTAAGTACGAAAAGTGATTAGAATAAGCCTTGGGATGCTCAAAATGACGTAAATGTTAAATTAATGACACAAATGCGCTTATTGGAAGAACTACATTCCTTAAGTACGAAAAGTGATTAGAATAAGCCTTGGGATGCACAAGATGACGTAAATGTTAAATTAATGACACAAACGCTCTTATTGGATGAACTACATTCCTTAACTACGAAAAGTGATTAGAATAAGCCTTGGGATGCACAAAATGATGTAAATGCTCATCCAATGACACAAATGCACTTATTGATGAACTATATTACTTAAGTCTGAAAAGTGATTAGAATAAGCCTTGGGATGCACAAAATGACGTAAATGTTAAATTAATGAGACAAATGCAGTTATTGGATGAACTACATTCCTTAAGTACGAAAAGTGATTAGAATAAGCCTTGGGATGCACAAGATGACGTAAATGTTAATTTAATGACACAAATGCTCTAATTGGATGAACTACATTCCTTAAGTACGAAAAATGATTAGAATAAGCCTTGGGATGCACAAAATGACGTAAATGCTCATCCAATGACACAAATGCACTTATTGATAAACTATATTACTTAAGTACGAAAAGTGATTAGAATAAGCCTTGGGATGCACAAAATGACGTAATTAATAAATTAATGACACAAACGCGCTTATTGGTTGATATATATTCCTTAAGTCCGAAAAGTGATTAGAATAAGCCTTGGGATGCACAAAATGACGTAAATGTTAAATTAATGACACAAATGCAGTTATTGGATGAACTACATTCCTTAAGTACGAAAAGTGATTAGAATAAGCCTTGGGATGCACAAAATGACGTAAATGTTAAATTAATGACACAAATGCACTTATTGGATGAACTACATTCCTTAAGTACGAAAAGTGATTAGAATAAGCCTTGGGATGCACAAGATGACGTAAATGTTAAATTAATGACACAAACGCTCTTATTGGATGAACTACATTCCTTAACTACGAAAAGTGATTAGAATAAGCCTTGGGATGCACAAAATGATGTAAATGCTCATCCAATGACACAAATGCAGTTATTGATGAACTATATTACTTAAGTACGAAAAGTGATTAGAATAAGCCTTGGGATGCACAAAATGACGTAAATGTTAAATTAATGACACAAATGCACTTATTGGATGAACTACATTCCTTAAGTACGAAAAGTGATTAGAATAAACCTTGGGATGCACAAGATGACGTAAATGTTAATTTAATGACACAAATGCTCTTATTGGATGAACTACATTCCTTAAGTACGAAAAATGATTAGAATAAGTCTTGGGATGCACAAAATGACGTAAATGCTCATCCAATGACACAAATGCACTTATCGATGAACTATATTACTTATGTACGAAAAGTGATTAGAATAAGCCTTGGGATGCACAAAATGAAGTAATTAATAAATTAATGACACAAACGCGCTTATTGGATGAACTACATTCCTTAAGTACGAAAAGTGATTAGAATAAGCCTGGGGATGCACAAAATGACATAAATGTTCATCCAATGACACAAATGCACTTATTGGATGAACTACATTCCTTAAGTACGAAAATTGATTAGAATAAGCCTTGGGATGCACAAGATGACGTAAATGTTAATTTAATGACACAAATGCACTTATTGGATGAACTAAATTCCTTAAGTACGAAAAGTGATTAGAATAAGCCTTGGGATGCACAAAATGAAGTAATTAATAAATTAATGACACAAACGCGCTTATTGGCTGAACTACATTCCTTAAGTACGAAAAGTGATTAGAATAAGCCTGGGGATGCACAAAATGACATAAATGTTCATCCAATGACACAAATGCACTTATTGGATGAACTACATTCCTTAAGTACGAAAAGTGATTAGAATAAGCCTTGGGATGCACAAGATGACGTAAATGTTAATTTAATGACACAAATGCAGTTATTGGATGAACTACATTCCTTAAGTACGAAAAGTGATTAGAATAAGCCTTGGGATGCACAAAATGACGTAAATAATAAATTAATGACACAAACGCGCTTATTGGATGAACTACATTCCTTAAGTACGAAAAGTGATTAGAATAAGCCTGGGGATGCACAAAATGACATAAATGTTCATCTAATGACACAAATGCACTTATTGGTTGAACTATATTCCTTAAGTACGAAAAGTGATTAGAATATGCCATGGGATGCACAAAATGACGTAACTGTTCATCCAATGACACAAATGCACTTATTGGACGAACTACATTCCTTAAGTAAGAAAAGTGATTAAAATAAGCCTTGGGATTCACAAAATGACGTAAATGTTTAATTAATGACACAAACGTGCTTATTGCATGAACTACATTCCTTAAGTACGAAAAGTGATTAGACTAAGCCTTGGGATGCACAAGATGACGTAAATGTTAAATTAATGTTACAAACGCTCTTATTGGATGAACTACATTCCTTAAGTACGAAAAGTGATTAGAATAAGCCTTGGGATGTACAACATGACGTAAATGTTCATCCAATGACACAAATGCACTTATTGGATGAACTATAAATGTTTAATTAATGACACAAACGTGCTTATTGCATGAACTACATTCCTTAAGTACGAAAAGTGATTAGAATAAGCCTTGGGATGCACAAAATGACGTAAATGTTAAATTAATAACACAAATGTGCTTATTGGATGAACTACATTCCTTATGTACGAAAAGTGATTAGAATAAGCCTTGGGATGCACAAAATGACGTAAATAATCATCCAATGACACAATTGCACTAATTGGATGAACTACATGCCTAAGTAGGAAAATTGATTAGAATAAGCCTTGGGATTCACAAAATGACGTAAATGTTTAATTAATGACACAAACGTCCTTATTGCATGACCTACATTCCTTAAGTACGAAAAGTGATTAGAATAAGCCTTGGGATGTACAAAATGACGTAAATGTTCAATTAATGACACAAACATGCTTATTGAATGAACTACATTTCTTAAGTACGAAAAGTGATTAGAATAAGCCTTGGGATGCACAAAATGACGTAAATGTTCATCCAATGACACAATTGCACTTATTAGATGAACTACATTCCTTAAGTACGAAAAGTGATTAGAATAAGCCTTGGTATGCACAAAATGACGTAAATGTTCATCCAATGACACAAATGCACTTTTTGGATGTACTACATTCCTTAAGTACGAAAAGTGATTAGAATAAGCCTTGGGATTCACAAAATGACGTAAATGTTAAATTAATGACACAAACATGCTTATTGGATGGACTACATTCCTTAAGTACGAAAAGTGATTAGAATAAGCCCTGGGATGCACAATATGACGTAAATGTTAAATAAATGACACAAACAAGCTTATTGAATGAACTACATTCCTTAAGTACGAAAAGTGATTAGAATAAGCCTTGGGATGCACAAAATGACGTAAATGTTCATCCAATAACACAATTGCACTTATTGGATGAACTACATTCCTTAAGTACGAAAAGTGATTAGAATAAGCCTTGGGATTCACAAAATGACGTAAATGTTTAATTAATGACACAATTGCACTAATTGGATTAACTACATGCCTAAGTAGGAAAATTGATTAGAATAAGCCTTGGGATCCACAAAATGACGTAAATGTAAAATTAATGACACAAATGCACTTATTGGATGAGCTACATTCCTTAAGTACGAAAAGTGATTAGAATAAGCCTTGGGATGAACAAGATGACGTAAATGTTAAATTAATGACACAAACGCTCTTATTGGATGAACTACATTCCTTAACTACGAAAAGTGATTAGAATAAGCCTTGGGATGCACAAAATGACGTAAATGCTCATCCAATGACTCTAATGCACTTATTGATGAACTATATTACTTAAGTACGAAAAGTGATTACAATAAGCCTTGGGATGCACAAAATGACGTAAATGTTAAATTAATGACACAAATGCACGTATTGGATGAACTACATTCCTTAAGTACGAAAAGTGATTAGAATAAGCTTTGGGATGTACAACATGACGTAAATGTTAAATTACTGACACAAACATGCTTATTGAATGAACTACATTTCTTAGGTACGAAAAGTGATTAGAATAAGCCTTGGGATGCACAAAATGACGTAAATGTTCATCCAATGACACAATTGCACTTATTGGATGAACTACATTCCCTAAGTACGAAAAGTGATTAGAATAAGCCTTGTGATTCACAAAATGACGTAAATGTTAAATTAATGACACAAACGTGCTTATTGGATTGACTACATTCCTTAAGTACGAAAAGTGATTAGAATAAGCCCTGGGATGCACAATATGACGTAAATGTTAAATAAATGACACAAATATGCTTATTGAATGAACTACATTCCTTAAGTACGAAAAGTGATTAGAATAAGCCTTGGGATGCACAAAATGACGTAAATGTTAAATTAATGACACAAATGCACTTATTGGATGAACTACATTCCTTAAGTACGAAAAGTGATTAGAATAAGCCTTGGGATGCACAAGATGACGTAAATGTTAATTTAATGACACAAATGCTCTTATTGGATGAACTACATTCCTTAAGTACGAAAAATGATTAGAATAAGTCTTGGGATGCACAAAATGACGTAAATGGTCATCCAATGACACAAATGCACTTATCGATGAACTATATTACTTAAGTACGAAAAGTGATTAGAATAAGCCTTGGGATGCACAAAATGAAGTAATTAATAAATTAATGACACAAACGCGCTTATTGGATGAACTACATTCCTTAAGTACGAAAAGTGATTAGAATAAGCCTGGGGATGCACAAAATGACGTAAATGTTCATCCAATTACACAAATGCACTTATTGGATGAACTACATTCCTTAAGTACGAAAAGTGATTAGAATAAGCCTTGGGATGCACAAGATGACGTAAATGTTAATTTAATGACACAAATGCAGTTATTGGATGAACTACATTCCTTAAGTACGAAAAGTGATTAGAATAAGCCTTGGGATGCACAAGATGACGTAAATAATAAATTAATGACACAAACGCGCTTATTGGATGAACTACATTCCTTAAGTACGAAAAGTGATTACAATAAGCCTGGGGATGCACAAAATGACATAAATGTTCATCTAATGACACAAATGCACTTATTGGTTGAACTATATTCCTTAAGTACGAAAAGTGATTAGAATATGCCTTGGCATGCACTAAATGACGTAACTGTTCATCCAATGACACAAATGCACTTACTGGACGAACTACATTCCTTAAGTAAGAAAAGTGATTAAAATAAGCCTTGGGATTCACAAAATGACGTAAATGTTTAATTAATGACACAAACGTGCTTATTGCATGAACTACATTCCTTAAGTACGAAAAGTGATTAGACTAAGCCTTGGGATGCACAAGATGACATAAATGTTAAATTAATGTTACAAACGCTCTTATTGGATGAACTACATTCCTTAAGTACGAAAAGTGATTAGAATAAGCCTTGGGATGTACAACATGACGTAAATGTTCATCCAATGACAAAAATGCACTGATTGGATGAACTATAAATGTTTAATTAATGACACAAACGTGCTTATTGGATAAACTTCGTTCCTTAAGTACGAAAAGTGATTAGAATAAGCCTTGGGATGCACAAAATGACGTAAATGTTAAATTAATGATACAAATGCAGTTATTGGATGAACTACATTTCTTAAGTACGAAAAGTGATTAGAATAAGCCTTGGGATGCACAAGATGACGTAAATGTTAAATTAATGACACAAACGCTCTTATTGGATGAACTACATTCCTTAACTACGAAAAGTGATTAGAATAAACCTTGGGATGCACAAAATGACGTAAATGTTCATCCAATGACACAAATGCACTTATTGGATGAACTATATTATTTAAGTACGAAAAGTGATTAGAATAAGCCTTGGGATGCACAAAATGACGTAAATGTTAAATTAATGACACAAATGCGCTTATTGGAAGAACTACATTCCTTAAGTACGAAAAATGATTAGAATAAGCCTTGGGATGCACAAGATGACGTAAATGTTAAATTAATGACACAAACGCTCTTATTGGATGAACTACATTCCTTAACAACGAAAAGTGATTAGAATAAGCCTTGGGATGCACAAAATGACGTAAATGCTCATCCAATGACACAAATGCACTTATTGATGAACCATATTACTTAAGTACCAAAAGTGATTAGAATAAGCCTTGGGATGCACAAAATGACGTAAATGTTAAATTAATGACACAAATGCGCTTATTGGATGAACTAAATTCCTTAAGTACGAAAAGTGATTAGAATAAGCCTTGGGATTCACAAAATGACGTAAATGTTTAATTAATGACACAAACGTGCTTATTGCATGATCTACATTCCTTAAGTACGAAAAGTGATTAGTATAAGCCTTGGGATGCACAAGATGACGTAAATGTTAAATTAATGACACAAACATGCTTATTGAATGAACTACATTCCTTAAGTACGAAAAGTGATTAGAATAAGCCTTGGGATGCACAAAATGACGTAAATGTTAAATTAATGACACAAACGTGCTTATTGGATTGACTACATTCCTTAAGTACGAAAAGTGATAAGAATAAGCCCTGGGATGCACAATATGACGTAAATGTTAAATAAATGACACAAATATGCTTATTGAATGAACTACATTCCTTAAGTACGAAAAGTGATTAGAATAAGCCTTGGGATGCACAAAATGACGTAAATGTTAAATTAATGACACAAATGCAGTTATTGGATGAACTACATTCCTTAAGTACGAAAAGTGATTAGAATAAGCCTTGGGATGCACAAGATGACGTAAATGTTAATTTAATGACACAAATGCTCTTATTGGATGAACTACATTCCTTAAGTACGAAAAATGATTAGAATAAGCCTTGGGATGCACAAAATGACGTAAATGCTCATCCAATGACACAAATGCACTTATTGATAAACTATATTACTTAAGTACGAAAAGTGATTAGAATAAGCCTTGGGATGCACAAAATGACGTAATTAATAAATTAATGACACAAACGCGCTTATTGGTTGATATATATTCCTTAAGTCCGAAAAGTGATTAGAATAAGCCTTGGGATGCACAAAATGACGTAAATGTTAAATTAATGACACAAATGCAGTTATTGGATGAACTACATTCCTTAAGTACGAAAAGTGATTAGAATAAGCCTTGGGATGCACAAAATGACGTAAATGTTAAATTAATGACACAAATGCAGTTATTGGATGAACTACATTCCTTAAGTACGAAAAGTGATTAGAATAAGCCTTGGGATGCACAAGATGACGTAAATGTTAAATTAATGACACAAACGCTCTTATTGGATGAACTACATTCCTTAACTACGAAAAGTGATTAGAGTAAACCTTGGGATGCACAAAATGACGTAAATGTTCATCCAATGACACAAATGCACTTATTGGATGAACTATATTACTTAAGTACGAAAAGTGATTAGAATAAGCCTTGGGATGCACAAAATGACGTAAATGTTAAATTAATGACACAAATGCGCTTATTGGAAGAACTACATTCCTTAAGTACGAAAAGTGATTAGAATAAGCCTTGGGATGCACAAGATGACGTAAATGTTAAATTAATGACACAAACGTGCTTATTGCATGATCTACATTCCTTAAGTACGAAAAGTGATTAGTATAAGCCTTGGGATGCACAAGATGACGTAAATGTTCATCCAATAACACAATTGCACTTATTGGATGAACTACATTCCTTAAGTACGAAAAGTGATTAGAATAAGCCTTGGGATTCACAAAATGACGTAAATGTTTAATTAATGACACAATTGCACTAATTGGATTAACTACATGCCTAAGTAGGAAAATTGATTAGAATAAGCCTTGGGATCCACAAAATGA
>JBBPBO010001984.1:38846681-38865400 GCA_037974295.1 Cicer cuneatum | reverse complement strand
CTTAAGTACGAAAAGTGATTAGAATAAGCCTTGGGATGCACAAGATGACGTAAATGTTAAATTAATGACACAAACGCTCTTATTGGATGAACTACATTCCTTAACTACGAAAAGTGATTAGAATAAACCTTGGGATGCACAAAATGACGTAAATGTTCATCCAATGACACAAATGCACTTATTGGATGAACTATATTACTTAAGTACGAAAAGTGATTAGAATAAGCCTTGGGATGCACAAAATGACGTAAATGTTAAATTAATGACACAAATGCGCTTATTGGAAGAACTACATTCCTTAAGTACGAAAAGTGATTAGAATAAGCCCTGGGATGCACAATATGACGTAAATGTTAAATAAATGACACAAACAAGCTTATTGAATGAACTACATTCCTTAAGTACGAAAAGTGATTAGAATAAGCCTTGGGATGCACAAAATGACGTAAATGTTCATCCAATAACACAATTGCACTTATTGGATGAACTACATTCCTTAAGTACGAAAAGTGATTAGAATAAGCCTTGGGATTCACAAAATGACGTAAATGTTTAATTAATGACACAATTGCACTAATTGGATTAACTACATGCCTAAGTAGGAAAATTGATTAGAATAAGCCTTGGGATCCACAAAATGATGTAAATGTTAAATTAATGACACAAATGCACTTATTGGATGAGCTACATTCCTTAAGTACGAAAAGTGATTAGAATAAGCCTTGGGAGGCACAAGATGACGTAAATGTTAAATTAATGACACAAACGCTCTTATTGGATGAACTACATTCCTTAACTACGAAAAGTGATTAGAATAAGCCTTGGGATGCACAAAATGACGTAAATGCTCATCCAATGACTCTAATGCACTTATTGATGAACTATATTACTTAAGTACGAAAAGTGATTACAATAAGCCTTGGGATGCACAAAATGACGTAAATGTTAAATTAATGACACAAATGCACTTATTGGATGAACTACATTCCTTAAGTACGAAAAGTGATTAGAATAAGCTTTGGGATGTACAAAATGACGTAAATGTTAAATTACTGACACAAACATGCTTATTGAATGAACTACATTTCTTAGGTACGAAAAGTGATTAGAATAAGCCTTGGGATGCACAAAATGACGTACATGTTCATCCAATGACACAATTGCACTTATTGGATGAACTACATTCCTTAAGTACGAAAAGTGATTAGAATAAGCCTTGGGATGCACAAAATGACGTAAATGTTAAATTAATGACACAAATGCGCTTATTGGAAGAACTACATTCCTTAAGTACGAAAAGTGATTAGAATAAGCCTTGGGATGCACAAGATGACGTAAATGTTAAATTAATGACACAAACGCTCTTATTCGATGAACTACATTCCTTAACAACGAAAAGTGATTAGAATAAGCCTTGGGATGCACAAAATGACGTAAATGTTCATCCAATAACACAATTGTACTTATTGGATTAACTACATGCCTAAGTAGGAAAATTGATTAGAATAAGCCTTGGGATCCACAAAATGACGTAAATGTTAAATTAATGACACAAATGCACTTATTGGATGAGCTACATTCCTTAAGTACGAAAAGTGATTAGAATAAGCCTTGGGATGCACAAGATGACGTAAATGTTAAATTAATGACACAAACGCTCTTATTGGATGAACTACATTCCTTAACTACGAAAAGTGATTAGAATAAGCCTTGGGATGCACAAAATGACGTAAATGCTCATCCAATGACTCTAATGCACTTATTGATGAACTATATTACTTAAGTACGAAAAGTGATTACAATAAGCCTTGGGATGCACAAAATGACGTAAATGTTAAATTAATGACACAAATGCACTTATTGGATGAACTACATTCCTTAAGTACGAAAAGTGATTAGAATAAGCTTTGGGATGTACAAAATGACGTAAATGTTAAATTACTGACACAAACATGCTTATTGAATGAACTACATTTCTTAGGTACGAAAAGTGATTAGAATAAGCCTTGGGATGCACAAAATGACGTAAATGTTCATCCAATGACACAATTGCACTTATTGGATGAACTACATTCCCTAAGTACGAAAAGTGATTAGAATAAGCCTTGTGATTCACAAAATGACGTAAATGTTAAATTAATGACACAAACGTGCTTATTGGATTGACTACATTCCTTAAGTACGAAAAGTGATTAGAATAAGCCCTGGGATGCACAATATGACGTAAATGTTAAATAAATGACACAAATATGCTTATTGAATGAACTACATTCCTTAAGTACGAAAAGTGATTAGAATAAGCCTTGGGATGCACAAAATGACGTAAATGTTAAATTAATGACACAAATGCAGTTATTGGATGAACTACATTCCTTAAGTACGAAAAGTGATTAGAATAAGCCTTGGGATGCACAAGATGACGTAAATGTTAATTTAATGACACAAATGCTCTTATTGGATGAACTACATTCCTTAAGTACGAAAAATGATTAGAATAAGCCTTGGGATGCACAAAATGACGTAAATGCTCATCCAATGACACAAATGCACTTATTGATAAACTATATTACTTAAGTACGAAAAGTGATTAGAATAAGCCTTGGGATGCACAAAATGACGTAATTAATAAATTAATGACACAAACGCGCTTATTGGTTGAACTATATTCCTTAAGTCCGAAAAGTGATTAGAATAAGCCTTGGGATGCACAAAATGACGTAAATGTTAAATTAATGACACAAATGCAGTTATTGGATGAACTACATTCCTTAAGTACGAAAAGTGATTAGAATAAGCCTTGGGATGCACAAAATGACGTAAATGTTAAATTAATGACACAAATGCAGTTATTGGATGAACTACATTCCTTAAGTACGAAAAGTGATTAGAATAAGCCTTGGGATGCACAAGATGACGTAAATGTTAAATTAATGACACAAACGCTCTTATTGGATGAACTACATTCCTTAACTACGAAAAGTGATTAGAATAAACCTTGGGATGCACAAAATGACGTAAATGTTCATCCAATGACACAAATGCACTTATTGGATGAACTATATTACTTAAGTACGAAAAGTGATTAGAATAAGCCTTGGGATGCACAAAATGACGTAAATGTTAAATTAATGACACAAATGCGCTTATTGGAAGAACTACATTCCTTAAGTACGAAAAGTGATTAGAATAAGCCTTGGGATGCACAAGATGACGTAAATGTTAAATTAATGACACAAACGCTCTTATTCGATGAACTACATTCCTTAACAACGAAAAGTGATTAGAATAAGCCTTGGGATGCACAAAATGACGTAAATGTTCATCCAATAACACAATTGTACTTATTGGATTAACTACATGCCTAAGTAGGAAAATTGATTAGAATAAGCCTTGGGATCCACAAAATGACGTAAATGTTAAATTAATGACACAAATGCACTTATTGGATGAGCTACATTCCTTAAGTACGAAAAGTGATTAGAATATGCCTTGGGATGCACAAGATGACGTAAATGTTAAATTAATGACACAAACGCTCTTATTGGATGAACTACATTCCTTAACTACGAAAAGTGATTAGAATAAGCCTTGGGATGCACAAAATGACGTAAATGCTCATCCAATGACTCTAATGCACTTATTGATGAACTATATTACTTAAGTACGAAAAGTGATTACAATAAGCCTTGGGATGCACAAAATGACGTAAATGTTAAATTAATGACACAAATGCACTTATTGGATGAACTACATTCCTTAAGTACGAAAAGTGATTAGAATAAGCTTTGGGATGTACAAAATGACGTAAATGTTAAATTACTGACACAAACATGCTTATTGAATGAACTACATTTCTTAGGTACGAAAAGTGATTAGAATAAGCCTTGGGATGCACAAAATGACGTAAATGTTCATCCAATGACACAATTGCACTTATTGGATGAACTACATTCCTTAAGTACGAAAAGTGATTAGAATAAGCCTTGGGATTCACAAAATGACGTAAATGTTAAATTAATGACACAAACGTGCTTATTGGATTGACTACATTCCTTAAGTACGAAAAGTGATTAGAATAAGCCCTGGGATGCACAATATGACGTAAATGTTAAATAAATGACACAAATATGCTTATTGAATGAACTACATTCCTTAAGTACGAAAAGTGATTAGAATAAGCCTTGGGATGCACAAAATGACGTAAATGTTAAATTAATGACACAAATGCAGTTATTGGATGAACTACATTCCTTAAGTACGAAAAGTGATTAGAATAAGCCTTGGGATGCACAAGATGACGTAAATGTTAATTTAATGACACAAATGCTCTTATTGGATGAACTACATTCCTTAAGTACGAAAAATGATTAGAATAAGCCTTGGGATGCACAAAATGACGTAAATGCTCATCCAATGACACAAATGCACTTATTGATAAACTATATTACTTAAGTACGAAAAGTGATTAGAATAAGCCTTGGGATGCACAAAATGACGTAATTAATAAATTAATGACACAAACGCGCTTATTAGTTGAACTATATTCCTTAAGTCCGAAAAGTGATTAGAATAAGCCTTGGGATGCACAAAATGACGTAAATGTTAAATTAATGACACAAATGCAGTTATTGGATGAACTACATTCCTTAAGTACGAAAAGTGATTAGAATAAGCCTTGGGATGCACAAAATGACGTAAATGTTAAATTAATGACACAAATGCAGTTATTGGATGAACTACATTCCTTAAGTACGAAAAGTGATTAGAATAAGCCTTGGGATGCACAAGATGACGTAAATGTTAAATTAATGACACAAACGCTCTTATTGGATGAACTACATTCCTTAACTACGAAAAGTGATTAGAATAAACCTTGGGATGCACAAAATGACGTAAATGTTCATCCAATGACACAAATGCACTTATTGGATGAACTATATTACTTAAGTACGAAAAGTGATTAGAATAAGCCTTGGGATGCACAAAATGACGTAAATGTTAAATTAATGACACAAATGCGCTTATTGGAAGAACTACATTCCTTAAGTACGAAAAGTGATTAGAATAAGCCTTGGGATGCACAAGATGACGTAAATGTTAAATTAATGACACAAACGCTCTTATTGGATGAACTACATTCCTTAACAACGAAAAGTGATTAGATTAAGCCTTGGGATGCACAAAATGACGTAAATGCTCATCCAATGACACAAATGCACTTATTGATGAACTATATTACTTAAGTACCAAAAGTGATTAGAATAAGCCTTGGGATGCACAAAATGACGTAAATGTTAAATTAATGACACAAATGCGTTTATTGGATGAACTAAATTCCTTAAGTACGAAAAGTGATTAGAATAAGCCTTGGGATTCACAAAATGACGTAAATGTTTAATTAATGACACAAACGTGCTTATTGCATGATCTACATTCCTTAAGTACGAAAAGTGATTAGAATAAGCCTTGGGATGCACAAAATGACGTAAATGTTAAATTAATGACACAAATGCAGTTATTGGATGAACTACATTCCTTAAGTACGAAAAGTGATTAGAATAAGCCTTGGGATGCACAAAATGACGTAAATGTTAAATTAATGACACAAACGCGCTTATTGGATGAACTACATTCCTTAAGTACGAAAAGTGATTAGAATAAGCCTTGGGATGCACAAAATGACGTAAATGTTCATCCAATGACACAATTGCACTTATTGGATGAACTATATTACTTAAGTACGAAAAGTGATTAGAATAAGCCTTGGGATGCACAAAATGACGTAAATGTTAATTTCATGACACAAACGCACTTATTGGATGAACTACATTTCTTCAGTACGAAAAGCGATTAGAATAAGCCTTGTGATCCACAAAATGACGTAAATGTTAAATTCATGACACAAACGCACTTATTGGATGAACTACATTTCTTAAGTACGAAAAGTGATTAGAATAAGCCTTCGGATTCACAAAATGACGTAAATGTTCATCCAATGACACAAATGCAGTTATTGGATGAACTACATTCATTTACTACGTAAAGTGATTAGAATAAGCTTTGGGATGCACAAAATAACGTAAATGTTAAATTAATGACACAAATGCTCTTATTGGATGAACTACATTCCTTAAGTACGAAAAATGATTAGAATAAGCCTTGGGATGCACAAAATGACGTAAATGCTCATCCAATGACACAAATGCACTTATTGATAAACTATATTACTTAATTACGAAAATTGATTAGAATAAGCCTTGGGTTGCACAAAATGACGTAAATAATAAATTAATGACACAAACGCGCTTATTGGATGAACTACATTCCTTAAGTACGAAAAGTGAATAGAATAAGCCTGGGGATGCACAAAATGACATAAATGTTCATCCAATGACAAAAATGTACTTATTGGTTGGACTATATTCCTTATGTACGAAAAGTGATTAGAATAAGCCTTGGGATGCACAAAATGGCGTAACTGTTCATCCAATGACACAAATGCACTTATTGGATGAACTATATTCCTTAAGTAAGAAAAGAGATTACAATAAGCCTTGGGATTGACAAAATGACGTAAATGTTTAATTAATGACACAAACGTGCTTATTGCATGAACTACATTCATTAAGTACGAAAAGTTTTTAGTATAAGCCTTGGGATGCACAAAATGACGTAAATGTTAAATTAATGATACAAACATGCTTATTGAATGAACTAAATTCCTTAAGTACGAAAAGTGATTAGAATAAGCCTTGGGATGCAGAGAATGACGTAAATGTTCGTCCAATGACACAAACGCGCTTATTGGATGAACTACATTCCTTAAGGACGAAAAGTGATTAGAACAAGCCTTGGGATGTACGTAATGACGTAAATGTTCATCCAATTACACAAATGCACTTATTGGATGAACTACATGCTTAAGTAGGAAAAGTGATTTGAATAAGCTTTGGGATGCACAAAATGGCGTAAATGTTAAATACATGACACAGACGCACTTATTGGATGAACTACATTTCTTAAGTACGGAAAGTGATTAGTATAAGCCTTGGGATGCACAAGATGACGTAAATTTTAAATTAATGTTACAAACGCTCTTATTGGATGAACTACATTCCTTAAGTACGAAAAGTGATTAGAATAAGCCTTGGGATGTACAAAATGACGTAAATGTTCATCCAATGACACAAATGCACTTATTGGGTGAACTATATTACTTAAGTACGAAAAGTGATTAGAATAAGCCTTGGGATGCACAAAATGACGTAAATGTTAAATTAATGACACAAATGTGCTTATTGGATGAACTACATTCCTTATGTACGAAAAGTGATTAGAATAAGCCTTGGGATGCACAAGATGACGTAAATGTTAAACTAATGACACAAACGCTCTTATTGGATGAACTACATTCCTTAACTACGAAAAGTGATTAGAATAAGCCTTGGGATGCACAAAATGACATAAATGTTCATCCAATGACACAAATGCACTTATTGGATGAAGTATATTACTTAAGTACGAAAAGTGATTAGAATAAGCCTTGGGATGCACAAAATGACGTAAATGTTAAATTAATGACACAAATGCGCTTATTGGATGAACTACATTCCTTAAGTACGAAAAGGGATTAGAATAAGCCTTGGGATGCACAAAATGATGTAAATGTTAAATTCATGACACAAATGCACTTATTGGATGAACTACATTTCTTAAGTACGAAAAGTGATTAGAATAAGCCTTGGGATTCACAAAATGACGTAAATGTTCATCGAATGACACAAATGCAGTTATTGGATGAACTACATTCCTTTAGTACGTAAAGTGATTAGAATAAGCTTTGGTATGCACAAAATGACGTAAATGTTAAATTAATGACACAAACCTGCTTATTGGATGAACTACATTCCTTAACTACGAAAAGTGATTAGAATAAGACTTGGGATGCACAAAATGACGTAAATAATAAATTAATGACACAAACGCGCTTATTGGATGAACTACATTCCTTAAGTACGAAAAGTGATTAGAATAAGCCTAGGGATGCACAAAATGACATAAATGTTCATCCAATGACACAAATGCACTTGTTGGATGAACTATATTACTTAAGTACGAAAAGTGATTAGAATAAGCCTTGGGATGCACAAGATGACGTAAATGTTAAATTAATGTTACAAACGCTCTTATTGGATGAACTACATTCCTTAAGTACGAAAAGTGATTAGAATAAGCCTTGGGATGTACAAAATGACGTAAATGTTCATCCAATGACACAAATGCACTTATTGGATGAACTATATTACTTAAGTACGAAAAGTGATTAGAATAAGCCTTGGGATGCACAAAATGACGTAAATGTTAAATTAATGACACAAATGCGCTTGTTGGATGAACTACAATCCTTAAGTACGAAAAGCGATTAGAATAAGCCTTGGGATGCACAAAATGACGTAAATGTTAAATTCATGACACAAACGCACTTATTGGATGAACTACATTTCTTAAGTACGAAAAGTGATTAGAATAAGCCTTGGGATTCACAAAATGACGTAAATGTTCATCGAATGACACAAATGCAGTTATTGGATGAACTACATTCCTTTAGTACGTAAAGTGATTAGAATAAGCTTTGGGATGCACAAAATGACGTAAATGTTAAATTAATGACACAAATGTGCTTATTGGATGAACTACATTCCTTAAGTACGAAAAGTGATTAGAATAAGCCTTGGGATGCACAAGATGACGTAAATGTTAAACTAATGACACAAACGCTCTTATTGGATGAACTACATTCCTTAACTACGAAAAGTGATTAGAATAAGCCTTGGGAGGCACAAAATGACGTAAATGTTCATCCAATGACACAAATGCACTTATTGGATGAACTATATTACTTAAGTACGAAAAGTGATTAGAATAAGCCTTGGGATGCACAAAATGACGTAAATGTTAAATTCATGACACAAACGCACTTATTGGATGAACTACATTTCTAAAGTACGAAAAGTGATTAGAATAAGCCTTGGGATTCAAAAAATGACGTAAATGTTCATCCAATGACACAAATGCAGTTATTGGATGAACTGCATTCCTTTAGTACGTAAAGTGATTAGAATAAGCTTTGGGATGCACAAAATGACGTAAATGTTAAATTAATGACACAAACATGCTTATTGGATGAACTACATTCCTTAAGTACGAAAAGTGATTAGAATAGTTCTTGGGATGTACAAAATGACGTAAATGTTCATCCAATGACATAAAAGCACTTTTTGGATGTACTACATTCCTTAAGTACGAAAAGTGATTAGAATAAGCCTTGGGATTCACAAAATGACGTAAATGTTAAATTAATGACACAAACGTGCTTATTGGATGGACTACATTCCTTAAGTACGAAAAGTGATTAGAATAAGCCCTGGGATGCACAAAATGACGTAAATGTTAAATAAATGACACAAACATGCTTTTTGGATGTACTACATTCCTTAAGTACGAAAAGTGATTAGTATAAGCCTTGGGATGCACAAAATGACGTAAATGTTCATCCAATGACACAAATGCACTTATTGGATGAACTATATTACTTAAGTACGAAAAGTGATGAGAATAAGCCTTGGGATGCACAAAATGACGTAAATGTTAAATACATGACACAAAAGCACTTATTGGATGAATTACATTTCTTAAGTACGAAAAGTGATTAGTATAAGCCTTGGGATGCACAAAATGACGTAAATGTTCATCCAATGACACAAATGCACTTATTGGATGAACTATATTACTTAAGTACGAAAAGGGATTAGAATAAGCCTTGGGATGCACAAAATGACGTAAATGTTAAATTAGTGATACAAATGCACTTATTGGATGAACTACATTCCTTAAGTACGAAAAGTGATTAGAATAAGCCTTGGGATGCACAAGATGACGTAAATGTTAAATTAATGATACAAATGCTCTTACTGGATGAACTACATTCCTTAAGTACGAAAAATGATTAGAATAAGCCTTGGAATGCACAAAATGACATAAATGCTCATCCAATGACACAAATGCACTTATTGATGAACTATATTACTTAAGTACGAAAAGTGATTAGAATAAGCCTTGGGATGCACAAAATGACGTAAATAATAAATTAATGACACAAACGTGCTTATTGGATGGACTACATTCCTTAAGTACGAAAAGTGATTAGAATAAGCCCTGGGATGCACAAAATGACGTAAATGTTAAATAAATGACACAAACATGCTTTTTGGATGTACTACATTCCTTAAGTACGAAAAGTGATTAGAATAAGCCTTGGGATTCACAAAATGACGTAAATGTTCATCGAATGACACAAATGCAGTTATTGGATGAACTACATTCCTTTAGTACGTAAAGTGATTAGAATAAGCTTTGGGATGCACAAAATGACGTAAATGTTAAATTAATGACACAAACATGCTTATTGGATGAACTACATTCCTTAACTACGAAAAGTGATTAGAATAAGCCTTGGGATGCACAAAATGATATAAATGCTCATCCAATGACACAAATGCACTTATTGATGAACTATATTACTTAAGTACGAAAGGGGATTAGAATAAGCCTTGGGATGCACAAAATGACGTAAATGTTAAATTAATGACACAAATGCCCGTATTGGAGAAACTATATTACTTAAGTACGAAAAGCGATTAGAATAAGCCTTGGGATGCACAAAATGACGTAAATGTTAAATTAATGACACAAATGTGCTTATTGGATGAACTACATTCCTTAAGTACGAAAAGTGATTAGAATAAGCCTTGGGATGCACAAGATGACGTAAATGTTAAACTAATGACACAAACGCTCTTATTGGATGAACTATTTTCCTTAACTACGAAAAGTGATTAGAATAAGCCTTGGGAGGCACAAAATGACGTAAATGTTCATCCAATGACACAAATGCACTTATTGGATGAACTATATTACTTAAGTACGAAAAGTGATTAGAATAAGCCTTGGGATGCACAAAATGACGTAAATGTTAAATTCATGACACAAACGCACTTATTGGATGAACTACATTTCTAAAGTACGAAAAGTGATTAGAATAAGCCTTGGGATTCAAAAAATGACGTAAATGTTCATCCAATGACACAAATGCAGTTATTGGATGAACTGCATTCCTTTAGTACGTAAAGTGATTAGAATAAGCTTTGGGATGCACAAAATGACGTAAATGTTAAATTAATGACACAAACATGCTTATTGGATGAACTACATTCCTTAAGTACGAAAAGTGATTAGAATAGTTCTTGGGATGTACAAAATGACGTAAATGTTCATCCAATGACATAAAAGCACTTTTTGGATGTACTACATTCCTTAAGTACGAAAAGTGATTAGAATAAGCCTTGGGATTCACAAAATGACGTAAATGTTAAATTAATGACACAAACGTGCTTATTGGATGGACTACATTCCTTAAGTACGAAAAGTGATTAGAATAAGCCCTGGGATGCACAAAATGACGTAAATGTTAAATAAATGACACAAACATGCTTTTTGGATGTACTACATTCCTTAAGTACGAAAAGTGATTAGTATAAGCCTTGGGATGCACAAAATGACGTAAATGTTCATCCAATGACACAAATGCACTTATTGGATGAACTATATTACTTAAGTACGAAAAGTGATGAGAATAAGCCTTGGGATGCACAAAATGACGTAAATGTTAAATACATGACACAAAAGCACTTATTGGATGAATTACATTTCTTAAGTACGAAAGTGATTAGTATAAGCCTTGGGATGCACAAAATGACGTAAATGTTCATCCAATGACACAAATGCACTTATTGGATGAACTATATTACTTAAGTACGAAAAGGGATTAGAATAAGCCTTGGGATGCACAAAATGACGTAAATGTTAAATTAGTGATACAAATGCACTTATTGGATGAACTACATTCCTTAAGTACGAAAAGTGATTAGAATAAGCCTTGGGATGCACAAGATGACGTAAATGTTAAATTAATGATACAAATGCTCTTACTGGATGAACTACATTCCTTAAGTACGAAAAATGATTAGAATAAGCCTTGGAATGCATAAAATGACGTAAATGTTCATCCAATGACACAAAAGCACTTTTTGGATGTACTACATTCCTTAAGTACGAAAAGTGATTAGAATAAGCCTTGGGATTCACAAAATGACGTAAATGTTAAATTAATGACACAAACGTGCTTATTGGATGGACTACATTCCTTAAGTACGAAAAGTGATTAGAATAAGCCCTGGGATGCACAAAATGACGTAAATGTTAAATAAATGACACAAACATGCTTTTTGGATGTACTACATTCCTTAAGTACGAAAAGTGATTAGTATAAGCCTTGGGATGCACAAAATGTTGTAAATGTTCATCCAATGACACAAATGCACTTATTGGATGAACTATATTACTTAAGTACGAAAAGTGATGAGAATAAGCCTTGGGATGCACAAAATGACGTAAATGTTAAATACATGACACAAAAGCACTTATTGGATGAATTACATTTCTTAAGTACGAAAAGTGATTAGTATAAGCCTTGGGATGCACAAAATGACGTAAATGTTAATCCAATGACACAAATGCACTTATTGGATGAACTATATTACTTAAGTACGAAAAGGGATTAGAATAAGCCTTGGGATGCACAAAATGACGTAAATGTTAAATTAGTGATACAAATGCACTTATTGGATGAACAACATTCCTTAAGTACGAAAAGTGATTAGAATAAGCCTTGGGATGCACAAGATGACGTAAATGTTAAATTAATGATACAAATGCTCTTACTGGATGAACTACATTCCTTAAGTACGAAAAATGATTAGAATAAGCCTGGAATGCACAAAATGACGTAAATGCTCATCCAATGACACAAATGCACTTATTGATGAACTATATTACTTAAGTACGAAAAGTGATTAGAATAAGCCTTGGGATGCACAAAATGACGTAAATAATAAATTAATGACACAAACGCGCTTTTTGGATGAACTACATTCCTTAAGTACGAAAAGTGATTAGAATAAACCTGGGGATGCACAAAATGACATAAAAGTTCATCCAATGACACAAATGCACTTATTGGTTTAACTATATTCCTTAAGTACGAAAAGTGATTCGAATAAGCCTTGGGATGCACAAAATGACGTAACTGTTCATCCAACGACATAAATGCACTTATTGGTAAACTACATTCCTTAAGTAAGAAAAGTGATTAGAATAAGCCTTGGGATTCACAAAATGACGTAAATGTTTAATTAATGACATAAACGTGCTTATTGCATGAACTACATTCCTTCAGTACGAAAAGTGATTAGTATAAGCCTTGGGATGCACAAAATGACGTAAATGTTAAATTAATGACACAAACATGCTTATTGAATGAACTACATTCCTTAAGTACGAGAAGTGATTAGAATAAGCCTTGGGATGCACAAAATGACGTAAATGTTCATCCAATAACACAATTGCACTTATTGGATGAACTACATTCCTTAAGAACAAAAAGTGATTAGAACAAGCCTCGGGATGCACAAAATGACGTAAATAATAAATTAATGACACAAACGCGCTTTTTGGATGAACTACATTCCTTAAGTACGAAAAGTGATTAGAATAAACCTGGGGATGCACAAAATGACATAAATGTTCATCCAATGACACAAATGCACTTATTGGTTTAACTATATTCCTTAAGTACGAAAAGTGATTCGAATAAGCCTTGGGATGCACAAAATGACGTAACTGTTCATCCAACGACATAAATGCACTTATTGGATGGACTACATTCCTTAAGTACGAAAAGTCATTAGAATAAGCCATGGGATGCACAAAATGACGTAAATGTTAAATAAATGACACAAACATGTTTATTGAATGAACTAATTCCTTAAGTACGAAAAGTGATTACAATATGCCTTGGGATGCACAAAATGACGTAAAGGTTCATCCAATAACACAATTGCACTTATTGGATGAACTACATTCCTTAAGAACAAAAAGTGATTAGAACAAGCCTTCAGATGTACGTAATGACGTAAATATTCATCCAATTACACAAATGCACTTATTGGATGAACTACATGCTAGAGTAGGAAAAGTGATTGGAATAAGCTTTGGGATGCACAAAATGACGTAAATGTTAAATTCATGACACAAACATGTTTATTGGATGAACTACATTCCTTAAGTAAGAAAAGTGATTAGAATAAGCCTTGGGATTCACAAAATGACGTAAATGTTTAATTAATGACATAAATGTGCTTATTGCATGAACTACATTCCTTCAGTACGAAAAGTGATTAGTATAAGCCTTGGGATGCACAAAATGACGTAAATGTTAAATTAATGACACAAACATGCTTATTGAATGAACTACATTCCTTAAGTACGAGAAGTGATTAGAATAAGCCTTGGGATGCACAAAATGACGTAAATGTTCATCCAATGACACAATTGCACTTATTGGATGAACTACATTCGTTAAGTACGAAAAGTTATTAGAATAAGCCTTGGGAATCACAAAATGACGTAAATGTTTAATTGATGACATAAACGTGCTTATTGCATGAACTACATTCCTTCAGTACGAAAAGTGATTAGTATAAGCCTTGGGATGCAGAAAATGACGTAAATGTTAAATTAATGACACAAACATGCTTATTGAATGAACTACATTCCTTAAGTACGAAAAGTGATTAGAATAAGCCTTGGGATGCACAAAATGACGTAAATGTTCATCCAATGACACAAATGCACTTATTGGATGAACTATATTCCTTATGTACGAAATGTGATTAGAATAAGACTTGGGATGCATAAAATGACGTAAATGTTCATCCAATGACACAAATGTACTTTTTGGATGTACTACATTCCTTAAGTACGGAAAGTGATTAGAATAAGCCTTGTGATTCACAAAATGACGTAAATGTTAAATTAATGACACAAACGTGCTTATTGGATGGACTACATTCCTTAAGTACAAAAAGTGATTAGAATAAGCCCTGGGATGCACAAAATGACGTAAATGTTAAATAAATGACACAAACATGCTTATTGAATGAACTACATTCCTTAAGTACGAAAAGTGATTTGAATATGCCTTGGGATGCACAAAATGACGTAAATGTTCATCCAATAACACAATTGCACTTATTGGATGAACTACATTCCTTAAGAACAAAAAGTGATTAGAACAAGCCTTCGGATGTACGTAATGACGTAAATGTTCATCCAATTACACAAATGCACTTATTGGATGAAGTACATGCTTAAGTAGGAAAAGTGATTAGAATAAGCTTTGGGATGCACAAAATGACGTAAATGTTAAATTCATGACACAAACACACTTATTGGATGAACTAAATTTCTTAAGTACGAAAAGTGATTAGAATAAGCCTTGGGATTCACAAAATGACGAAAATGTTCATCCAATGACACAAATGCAGTTATTGGGTGAACTACATTCCTTTAGTACGTAAAGTGATTAGAATAAGCTTTGGAATGCACAAAATGACGTAAATGTTAAATTAATGACACAAACATGCTTATTGGATGAAATACATTCCTTAAGTACGAAAAGTGATTAGAATAGGCATTGGGATGCACAAAATGACGTAAATGTTCATCCAATGACACAATTGCACTAAGTAGGAAAATTGTTTAGAATAAGCCTTGGGATCGACAAAATGACGTAAATGTTAAATTAATGACACAAATGCACTTATTGGATGAACTACATTCCTTAAGTACGAAAAGTGATTAGAATAAGCCTTGGGATGCACAAGATGACGTAAAGTTTAAATTAATGACACAAACGCTCTTATTGGATGAACTACATTCCATAACTACGAAAAGTGATTAGAATAAGCCTTGGGATGCACAAAATGACGTAAATGCTCATCCAATGACACAAATGCACTTATTGATGAACTACATTACTTAAGTACGAAAAATGATTAGAATAAGCCTTGGGATGCACAAAATGACGTAAATGTTAAATTAATGACACAGATGCACTTATTGGATGAACTACATTCCTTAAGTACGAAAAGTGATTAGAATAAGCCTTGTGATTCACAAAATGACGTAAATTTTTAATTAATGACACAAACGTGCTTATTGGATGAACAATATTCCTTAAGTACGAAAAGTGATTAGAATTAGCCATGGGATGCACAAAATGACGTAAATGTTAAATTAATGACACCAACATGCTTATTGAATGAACTACATTCCTTAATTACGAAACGTGATTAGAATAAGCCTTGGGATGCACAAAATGACGTAAATGTTCATCCAATGACACAATTGCACTTATTGGACGAATTGCATTCCTTAAGTACGAAAAGTGATTAGAATAAGCCTTGGGATGCACAAAATGACGTAAATGTTCATCCAATGACAGAAATGCACTTATTGGCTGAACTATATTACTTAAGTACGAAAAGTGATTAGAATAAGCCTTGGGATGCACAAAATGACGTAAATGTTCATCCAATGACACAAATGCACTTTTTGGATGAACTACATTCCTTAAGTACGAAAAGTGACTAGAATAAGCCTTGGAATGCACAAGATGACGTAAATGTTAAATTAATGACACAAACGCTCTTATTGGATGAACTACATTCCTTTACTACGAAAAGTGATTAGAATAAGCCTTGGGATGCACAAAATGACGTAAATGCTCATCCAATGACACAAATGCACTTATTGGATGAACTATATTACTTAAGTACGAAAAGTGATTAGAATAAGCCTTGGGATGCACAAAATGACGTAAATGTTCATCCAATGACACAAATGCACTTTTTGGATGAACTACATTCCTTAAGTACGAAAAGTGATTAGAATAAGCCTTGGGATTCACAAAATGACGTAAATGTTAAATTAATGACACAAACGTGCTTATTGGATGGACTACATTCCTTAAGTACGAAAAGTGATTAGAATAAGCCATGGGATGCACAAAATGACGTAAACGTTAAATAAATGACAGAAACATGCTTATTGAATAAACTACACTCGATAAGTACGAAAAGTGATTAGAATAAGCCTTGGGATGCACAAAATGACGTAAATGTTCATCCAATGATACAAACGCACTTAGTGGATGAACTACATTTCTTAATAACGAAAATTAATTAGAATAAGCTTGGGGATGCACAAAATCACGTAAATGTTAAATTCATGACACAAACGCACTTATTGGATGAACTACATTAGTTAAGTACGAAAAGTTATTAGAATAAGCCTTGGGATGCACAAAATGACGTAAATGTTAAATAAATGACACAAACGCACTTATTGGATCAACTACATTCCTTAAGTAAGAAAAGTGATTAGAATAAGCCTTGGGATGCACAATATGACGTAAATGTTAAATTAATGACACAAACGCGCTTATTGAATAAACTACATTTCTTAATTACGAAAAGTGATTAGAATTAGCCTTGGGATGCACAAAATGACGTAAACGTTCATCCAATGATACAAACGCACTTAGTGGATGAACTAAATTTCTTAATAACGAAAATTAATTAGAATAAGCCTGGGGATGCACAAAATGACGTAAATGTTAAATTAATGACACAAACGTGCTTATTGAATGAACTACATTCCTTAAGTACGAAAAGTGATTAGAAAAAGCCCTGGGATGCACAAAATGACGTAAATGTTAAATAAATGACACAAATATGCTTATTGAATGAACTACATTCCTTAAGTACGAAAAGTGATTAGAATAAGCTTTTGGATGCACAAAATGACGTAAATGTTCATCCAATGACACAATTGCACTTATTGGATGAACTACATTCCTTAAGAACAAAAAGTGATTTGAACAAGCCATGGGATGTACGTAATGACGTAAATGTTCATCCAATTACACAAATGCACTTATTGGATGAACTACGTGCTTAAGTAGGGAAAGGGATTAGAATTAGCTTTGGGATGCACAAAATGACGTAAATGTTAAATTAATGACACAAACGCACTTATTGGATGAACTACATTTCATAAGTACGAAAAGTGATTAGAATAAGCCTTGGGATGCACAAAATGACGTAAATGTTAAATTAATGACACAAATGCACTTATTGGATGAACTATATTACATAAGTACAAAAAGTGATTAGCATAAGCCTTGGGATGCACAAAATGACGTAAATGTTAAATTAATGACACAAACATGCTTATTGGATGAAATACATTCCTTAAGTACGAAAAGTGATTAGAATAAGCCTTTGGATGCACAAAATGACGTAAATGTTCATCCAATGACACAATTGCAATTATTGGATGAACTACATTCCTTAAGAAAAACAAGTGATTAGAACAAGCCTTGGGATGTACGTAATGACGTAAATGTTCATGCAATTACACATATGCACTTATTGGATGAACTACATGCTTAAGTAGGAAAGGTGATTAGAATTAGCTTTGGGATGCACAAAATGACGTAAATGTTAAATTCATGACACAAACGCACTTATTGGATGAACTACATTTCTTAAGTACAAAAAGTGATTAGAAAAAGCCTTGGGATGCACAAAATGACGTAAATGTTCATCCAATGACACAAATGCACTTATTGGACGAACTATATTACTTAAGTACGAAAAGTGATTAGAATAAGCCTTGGGATTCACAAAATGACGTAA
>JBBPBO010001984.1:38834089-38844559 GCA_037974295.1 Cicer cuneatum | reverse complement strand
GCCTTGGGATGCACAAGATGACGTAAATGTTAAATTAATGACACAAACATGCTTATTGAATGAACTACATTTCTAAAGTACGAAAAGTGATTAGAATAAGCCTTGGGATGCACAAAATGACGTAAATGTTCATCCAATGACACAATTGCACTTATTGGATGAACTACATTCCTTAAGTACGAAAAGTGATTAGAATAAGCCTTGGGATGGACAAAATGACGTAAATGTTCATCCAATGACACAAATGCACTTTTTGATTGTACTACATTCCTTAAGTACGAAAAGTGATTAGAATAAGCCTTGGGATTCACAAAATGACGTAAATGTTAAATTAATGACACAAACATGCTTATTGGATGGACTACATTCCTTAAGTACGAAAAGTGATTAGAATAAGCCCTGGGATGCACAATATGACGTAAATGTTAAATAAATGACACAAATATGCTTATTGAATGAACTACATTCCTTAAGTACGAAAAGTGATTAGAATAAGCCTTGGGATGGACAAAATGACGTAAATGTTCATCCAATGACACAAATGCACTTTTCGGATGTACTACATTCCTTAAGTACGGAAAGTGATTAGAATAAGCCCAGGGATGCACAATATGACGTAAATGTTAAATAAATGACACAAATATGCTTATTGAATGAACTACATTCCTTAAGTACGAAAAGTGATTAGAATAAGCCTTGGGATGGACAAAATGACGTAAATGTTCATCCAATGACACAAATGCACTTTTCGGATGTACTACATTCCTTAAGTACGAAAAGTGATTAGAATAAGCCTTGGGATTCACAAAATGACGTAAATGTTAAATTAATGACACAAACGTGCTTATTGGATGGACTACATTCCTTAAGTATGAAAAGTGATTAGAATAAGCCCTGGGATGCACAATATGACGTAAATGTTAAAATAATGACACAAATGCACTTATTGGATGAACTATATTACTTAAGTACGAAAAGTGATTAGAATAAGCCTTGGGATGCACAAAATGACGTAAATGTTAAAATAATGACACAAATGCAGTTATTGGATGAACTACATTGCTTAAGTACGAAAAGTGATTAGAATAAGCCTTGGGATGCACAAGATGACGTAAATGTTAATTTAATGACACAAATGCTCTTATTGGATGAACTACATTCCTTAAGTACGAAAAATGATTAGAATAAGCCTTGGGATGCACAAAATGACGTAAATGCTCATCCAATGACACAAATGCACTTATTGATAAACTATATTACTTAAGTACGAAAAGTGATTAGAATAAGCCTTGGGATGCACAAAATGACGTAATTAATAAATTAATGACACAAACGCGCTTATTGGATGAACTACATTCCTTAAGTACGAAAAGTGATTAGAATAAGCCTGGGGATGCACAAAATGACATAAATGTTCATCCAATGACACAAATGCACTTATTGGTTGAACTATATTCCTTAAGTACGAAAAGTGATTAGAAAAAGCCTTGGGATGCACAAAATGACGTAAATGTTCATCCAATGACACAATTGCACTTATTGGACGAGCTATATTACTTAAGTACGAAAAGTGCTTAGAATAAGCCTTGGGATGCACAAAATGACGTAAATGTTAATTTCATGACACAAACGCACTTATTGGATGAACTACATTTCTTCAATACGAAAAGTGATTAGAATAAGCTCTGGGATTCACAAAATGACGTAAATGTTCATCCAATGACACAAATGCAGTTATTGGATGAACTACATTCCATTAGCACGTAAAGTGATTAGAATAAGCTTTGGGATGCACAAAATGACGTAAATGTTAAATTAATGACACAAACATGCTTATTGGATGAAATACATTCCTTAAGTACAAAAAGTGATTAGAATAAGCCTTGGGATGCACAAAATGACGTAAATAATCATCCAATGACACAATTCCACTAATTGGATGAACTACATGCCTAAGTAGGAAAATTGATTAGAATAAGCCTTGGGATTCACAAAATGACGTAAATGTTTAATTAATGACACAAACGTGCTTATTGCATGACCTACATTCCTTAAGTACGAAAAGTGATTCGAATAAGCCTTGGGATGTACAAAATGACGTAAATGTTAAATTAATGACACAAACATGCTTATTGAATGAACTACATTTCTTAAGTACGAAAAGTGATTAGAATAAGCCTTGGGATGCACAAAATGACGTAAATGTTCATCCAATGACACAATTGCACTTGTTGGATGAACTACATTCCTTAAGTACGAAAAGTGATTAGAATAAGCCTTGGGATGCACAAAATGACGTAAATGTTCATCCAATGACACAAATGCACTTTTTGGATGTACTACATTCCTTAAGTACGAAAAGTGATTAGAATAAGCCTTGGGATTCACAAAATGACGTAAATGTTAAATTAATGACACAAACATGCTTATTGGATGGACTACATTCCTTAAGTACGAAAATTGATTAGAATAAGCCCTGGGATGCACAATATGACGTAAATGTTAAATAAATGACACAAACATGCTTATTGAATGAACTACATTCCTTAAGTACGAAAAGTGATTAGAATAAGCCTTGGGATGCACAAAATGACGTAAATGTTCATCCAATAACACAATTGCACTTATTGGATGAACTACATTCCTTAAGTACGAAAAGTGATTAGAATAAGCCTTGGGATTCACAAAATGACGTAAATGTTTAATTAATGACACAATTGCACGAATTGGATGAGCTACATTCCTTAAGTACGAAAAGTGATTAGAATAAGCCTTGGGATGCACAAGATGACGTAAATGTTAATTTAATGACACAAATGCTCTTATTGGATGAACTACATTCCTTAAGTACGAAAAATGATTAGAATAAGCCTTGGGATGCACAAAATGACGTAAATGCTCATCCAATGACACAAATGCACTTATTGATAAACTATATTACTTAAGTACGAAAAGTGATTAGAATAAGCCTTGGGATGCACAAAATGACGTAATTAATAAATTAATGACACAAACGCGCTTATTGGATGAACTACATTCCTTAAGTACGAAAAGTGATTAGAATAAGCCTGGGGATGCACAAAATGACATAAATGTTCATCCAATGACACAAATGCACTTATTGGTTGAACTATATTCCTTAAGTACGAAAAGTGATTAGAAAAAGCCTTGGGATGCACAAAATGACGTAACTGTTCATCCAATGACACAAATGCACTTATTGGATGAACTACATTCCTTAAGTAAGAAAAGTGATTAGAATAAGCCTTGGGATTCACAAAATGACGTAAATGTTTAATTAATGACACAAACGTGCTTATTGCATGATCTACATTCCTTAAGTACGAAAAGTGATTAGTATAAGCCTTGGGATGCACAAGATGACTTAAATGTTTAATTAATGACACAAACATGCTTATTGAATGAACTACATTCCTTAAGTACGAAAAGTGATTAGAATAAGCCTTGGGATGCACAAAATGACGTAAATGTTCATCCAATGACACAATTGCACTTATTGGACGAGCTATATTACTTAAGTACGAAAAGTGCTTAGAATAAGCCTTGGGATGCACAAAATGACGTAAATGTTAATTTCATGACACAAACGCATTTATTGGATGAACTACATTTCTTCAGTACGAAAAGTGATTAGAATAAGCTCTGGGATTCACAAAATGACGTAAATGTTCATCCAATGACACAAATGCAGTTATTGGATGAACTACATTCCATTAGTACGTAAAGTGATTAGAATAAGCTTTGGGATGCACAAAATGACGTAAATGTTAAATTAATGACACAAACATGCTTATTGGATGAAATACATTCCTTAAGTACGAAAAGTGATTAGAATAAGCCTTGGGATGCACAAAATGACGTAAATAATCATCCAATGACACAATTCCACTAATTGGATGAACTACATGCCTAAGTAGGAAAATTGATTAGAATAAGCCTTGGGATTCACAAAATGACGTAAATGTTAAATAAATGACACAAACTTGCTTCTTGAATGACCTACATTCCTTAAGTACTAAAAGTGATTAGAATAAGCCTTGGTATGCACAAAATGACGTAAATGTTCATCCAATAACACAATTGCACTTATTGGATGAACTACATTCCTTAAGAACAAAAAGTGATTAGAACAAGCCTTGGGATGTACGTAATGACGTAAATGTTCATCCAATTACACAAATGCACTTATTGGATGAACTACATTTGTTAAGTACGAAAAGTGATTAGTATAAGCCTAGGGATGCACAAAATGACGTAAATGTTCATCCAATGACACAAATGCACTTATTGGATGAACTATATTACTTAAGTACAAAAAGTGATTAGAATAAGCCTTGGGATGCACAAAATGACGTAAATGTTAAATTCATGACACAAACGCACTTATTAGATGAACTACATTTCTTAAGTACGAAAAGTGATTAGAATAAACCTTGGGATTCACAAAATGGCGTAAATGTTCATTCAATGACACAAATGCAGTTATTGGATGAACTACATTCCTTTAGTACGTAAAGTGATTAGAATAAGCTGTGGGATGCACAAAATGACGTAAATGTTAAATTCATGACACAAACGCACATATTGGATGAACTACATTTCTAAAGTACGAAAAGTGATTAGAATAAGCCTTGGGATTCAAAAAATGACGTAAATGTTCATTCAATGACACAAATGCAGTTATTGGATGAACTACATTCCTTTAGTACGTAAAGTGATTAGAATAAGCTTTGGGATGCACAAAATGACGTAAATGTTAAATTAATGACACAAACGCACATATTGGATGAACTACATTTCTAAAGTACGAAAAGTGATTAGAATAAGCCTTGGGATTCAAAAAATGACGTAAATGTTCATCCAATGACACAAATGCAGTTATTGGATGAACTACATTCCTTTAGTACGTAAAGTGATTAGAATAAGCTTTGGGATGCACAAAATGACGTAAATGTTAAATTAATGACACAAACATGCTTATTGGATGAAATACATTTCTTAAGTACGAAAAGTGATTAGAATAAGCCATGGGACGCACAAAATTACGTAAATGTTCATCCAATGACACAATTGCACTAATTGGATGAACTACATGCCTAAGTAGGAAAATTGATTAGAATAAGCCTTGCGATTCACAAAATGACGTAAATGTTTAATTAATGACTCAAACGTGCTTATTGCATGAACTACATTCCTTAAGTACGAAAAGTGATTAGAATAAGCCTTGGGGATGCACAAAATGATGTAAATGTTAAATTAATGACACAAAAATGCTTATTGAATGAACTACATTTCTTAAGTACGAAAAGTGATTAGAATAATTCTTGGGATGTACAAAATGACGTAAATGTTCATCCAATGACACTATTGCACTTATTGGATGAACTACATTCCTTAAGTACGTAAAGTGATTAGAATAAGCCTTGGGATGCATAAAATGACGTAAATGTTCATCCAATGACACAAAAGCACTTTTTGGATGTACTACATTCCTTAAGTACGAAAAGTGATTAGAATAAGCCTTGGGATTCACAAAATGACGTAAATGTTAAATTAATGACACAAACGTGCTTATTGGATGGACTACATTCCTTAAGTACGAAAAGTGATTAGAATAAGCCCTGGGATGCACAAAATGACGTAAATGTTAAATAAATGACACAAACATGCTTATTGAATGAACTACATTACTTAAGTACGAAAAGTGATTAGAATAAGCCTTGGGATGCACAAAATGACGTAAATGTTCATCCATTGACACAATTGCACTTATTGGATGAACTACATTCCTTAAGAACAAAAAGTGATTAGAACAAGCCTTGGGATGTACGTAATGACTTAAATGTTCATCCAATTACACAAATGCACTTATTGGATGAACTACATTCTTAAGTAGGAAAAGTGATTAGAATAAGCTTTGGGATGCACAAAATGACGTAAATGTTAAATACATGACACAAACGCACTTATTGGATGAACTACATTTCTTAAGTACGAAAAGTGATTAGTATAAGCCTAGGGATGCACAAAATGACGTAAATGTTCATCCAATGACACAAATGCACTTATTGGATGAACTATATTACTTAAGTACAAAAAGTGATTAGAATAAGCCTTGGGATGCACAAAATGACGTAAATGTTAAATTCATGACACAAACGCACTTATTAGATGAACTACATTTCTTAAGTACGAAAAGTGATTAGAATAAGCCTTGGGATTCAAAAAATGACGTAAATGTTCATCCAATGACACAAATGCAGTTATTGGATGAACTACATTCCTTTAGTACGTAAAGTGATTAGAATAAGCTTTGGGATGCACAAAATGACGTAAATGTTAAATTAATGACACAAACATGCTTATTGGATGAAATACATTTCTTAAGTACGAAAAGTGATTAGAATAAGCCATGGGACGCACAAAATTACGTAAATGTTCATCCAATGACACAATTGCACTAATTGGATGAACTACATGCCTAAGTAGGAAAATTGATTAGAATAAGCCTTGCGATTCACAAAATGACGTAAATGTTTAATTAATGACTCAAACGTGCTTATTGCATGAACTACATTCCTTAAGTACGAAAAGTGATTAGAATAAGCCTTGGGGATGCACAAAATGATGTAAATGTTAAATTAATGACACAAACATGCTTATTGAATGAACTACATTTCTTAAGTACGAAAAGTGATTAGAATAATTCTTGGGATGTACAAAATGACGTAAATGTTCATCCAATGACACTATTGCACTTATTGGATGAACTACATTCCTTAAGTACGTAAAGTGATTAGAATAAGCCTTGGGATGCATAAAATGACGTAAATGTTCATCCAATGACACAAAAGCACTTTTTGGATGTACTACATTCCTTAAGTACGAAAAGTGATTAGAATAAGCCTTGGGATTCACAAAATGACGTAAATGTTAAATTAATGACACAAACGTGCTTATTGGATGGACTACATTCCTTAAGTACGAAAAGTGATTAGAATAAGCCCTGGGATGCACAAAATGACGTAAATGTTAAATAAATGACACAAACATGCTTATTGAATGAACTACATTACTTAAGTACGAAAAGTGATTAGAATAAGCCTTGGGATGCACAAAATGACGTAAATGTTCATCCATTGACACAATTGCACTTATTGGATGAACTACATTCCTTAAGAACAAAAAGTGATTAGAACAAGCCTTGGGATGTACGTAATGACTTAAATGTTCATCCAATTACACAAATGCACTTATTGGATGAACTACATTCTTAAGTAGGAAAAGTGATTAGAATAAGCTTTGGGATGCACAAAATGACGTAAATGTTAAATACATGACACAAACGCACTTATTGGATGAACTACATTTCTTAAGTACGAAAAGTGATTAGTATAAGCCTAGGGATGCACAAAATGACGTAAATGTTCATCCAATGACACAAATGCACTTATTGGATGAACTATATTACTTAAGTACAAAAAGTGATTAGAATAAGCCTTGGGATGCACAAAATGACGTAAATGTTAAATTCATGACACAAACGCACTTATTAGATGAACTACATTTCTTAAGTACGAAAAGTGATTAGAATAAGCCTTGGGATTCACAAAATGGCGTAAATGTTCATCCAATGACACAAATGCAGTTATTGGATGAACTACATTCCTTTAGTACGTAAATTGATTAGAATAAGCTGTGGGATGCACAAAATGACGTAAATGTTAAATTAATGACACAAACATGCTTATTGGATGAAATACATTCCTTAAGTACGAAAAGTGATTAGAATAAGCCTTGGGATGCACAAAATGATGTAAATGTTCATCCAATGACACAATTGCACTAATTGGATGAACCACATGCCTAAGTAGGAAAATTGATTAGAATAAGCCTTACGATTCAAAAAATGACGTAATTGTTTAATTAATGACACAAACGTGCTTATTGGATGAACTACATTCTTTAAGTACGAAAAGTGATTAGAATAAGCCTTGGGATGCACAAAATGACGTAAATGTTAAATTAATGACACAAACATGCTTATTGAATGAACTACATTCCTTATGTACGAAAAGTGATTAGAATAAGCCTTGGGATGCAACAAATGACGTAAATGTTCATCCAATTACACAAATGCACTTTTTGGATGTACTACATTCCTTTAGTACGAAAAGTGATTAGAATAAGCCTTGGGATTCACAAAATGACATAAATGTTAAATTAATGACACACACGTGCTTATTGGATGGACTACATTCCTTAAGTACGAAAAGTGATTAGAATAAGCCCAAGGATGCACAAAATGACGTAAATGTTAAATAAATGACACAAACTTGCTTATTGAATGAACTACATTCCTCAAGTACTAAAAGTGATTAGAATAAGCCTTGGGATGCACAAAATGACGTAAATGTTCATCCAATAACACAATCGCACTTATTGGATGAACTACATTCCTTAAGAACAAAAAGTGATTAGAACAAGCCTTGGGATGTACCTAATGACGTAAATGTTCATCCAATTACACAAATGCACTTATTGGATGAACTACATGCTTAAGTAGCAAAAGTGATTAGAATAAGCTTTGGGATGCACAAAATGACGTAAATGTTAAATACATGACACAAACGCACTTATTGGATGAATTACATTTCTTAAGTACGAAAAGTGATTAGTATAAGCCTTGGGATGCACAAAATGACGTAAATGTTCATCCAATGACACAAATGCACTTATTGGATGGACTACATTCCTTAAGTACGAAAAGTGATTAGAATAATCCCTAGGATGCACAAAATGACGTAAATGTTAAATAAATGACACAAACTTGCTTATTGAATGAACTACATTCCTTAAGTACTAAAAGTGATTAGAATAAGCCTTGGGATGCACAAAATGACGTAAATGTTAAATAAATGACACAAACTTGCTTCTTGAATGAACTACATTCCTTAAGTACTAAAAGTGATTAGAATAAGCCTTGGGATGCACAAAATGACGTAAATGTTCATCCAATAACACAATTGCACTTATTGGATGAACTACATTCCTTAAGAACAAAAAGTGATTAGAACAAGCCTTGGGATGTACGTAATGACGTAAATGTTCATCCAATTACACAAAAGCACTTATTGGATGAACTACATGCTTAAGTAGGAAAAGTGATTAGAATAAGCTTTGGGATGCACAAAATGACGTAAATGTTAAATACATGACACAAACGCACTTATTGGATGAATTCCATTTCTTAAGTACGAAAAGTGATTAGTATAAGCCTTGGGATGCACAAAATGACGTAAATGTTCATCCAATGACACAAATGCACTTATTGGATGAACTATATTACTTAAGTACGAAAAGCGATTAGAATAAGCCTTGGGATGCACAAAATGACGTAAATGTTAAATACATGACACAAATGCTCTTATTGGATGAACTACATTCCTTAAGTACGAAAAATGATTAGAATAAGCCTTGGAATGCACAAAATGACGTAAATGCTCATCCAATGACACAAATGCACTTATTGATGAACTATATTACTTAAGTACGAAAAGTGATTAGAATAAGCCTTGGGATGCACAAAATGACGTAAATAATAAATTAATGACACAAACGCGCTTATTGGATGAACTACATTCCTTAAGTACGAAAAGTGATTCGAATAAACCTGGGGATGCACAAAATGACATAAATGTTCATCCAATGACACAAATGCACTTATTGGTTTAACTATATTCCTTAAGTACGAAAAGTGATTAGAATAAGCCTTGGGATGCACAAATTGACGTAACTGTTCATCCAATGACATAAATGCACTTATTGGATGAACTACATTCCTTAAGTAAGAAAAGTGATTAGAATAAGCCTTAGGATTCACAAAATGACGTAAATGTTAAATACATGACACAAACGCACTTATTGGATGAATTACATTTCTTAAGTACGAAAAGTGATTAGTATATGCCTTGGGATGCACAAAATGACGTAAATGTTCATCCAATGACACAAATGCACTTATTGGATGAACTATATTACTTAAGTACGAAAATTGATTAGAATAAGCCTTGGGATTCACAAAATGACGTAAATGTTTAATTAATGACACAAACATGCTTATTGATTGAACTACATTCCTTAAGTACGAAAAGTGATTAGAATAATTCTTGGGATGTACAAAATGACGTAAATGTTCATCCAATGACACAATTGCACTTATTGGATGAACTACATTCCTTAAGTTTGAAAAGTGATTAGAATAAGCCTTGGGATGCATAAAATGACGTAAATGTTCATCCAATGACACAAAAGCACTTTTTGGATGTACTACATTCCTTAAGTACGAAAAGTGATTAGAATAAGCCTTGGGATTCACAAAATGACGTAAATGTTAAATTAATGACACAAACGTGCTTATTGGATGGACTACATTCCTTAAGTACGAAA
>JBBPBO010001984.1:38808121-38818424 GCA_037974295.1 Cicer cuneatum | reverse complement strand
TACATTCCTTAACTACGAAAAGTGATTAGAATAAGCCTTGGGATGCACAAGTTGACGTAAATGTTCATCCAATGACACAAATGCACTTATTGGATGATCTACATTCCTTAAGTACGAAAAGAGATTAGAATAAGCCTTGGGATGCGCTAAATGACGTAAATTTTCATCCAATGACACAAACAAACTTATTGGATGAACTACATTCCTTAAGTACGAAAAGATATTAGAATAAACCTTGGGATGCACAAAATGATGTAAATGTTTATCCAATGACACAAATGCACTTATTGGATGAACTACATTCCTTAAGTACGAAAAGAGATTATAACAAGCCTTGGGATGCACTAAAGGACATAAATTTTCATCCAATAACACAAACAAACTTATTGGATGAACTACATTCCTTATGTACGAAAAGTGATTACAATAAGCCTTGGGATGCACAAAATGATGTAAATGTTCATCCAATGACACAAATGCACTTATTGGATGAACTACATTCCTTAACTACGAAAAGATATTAGAATAAGCCTTGGGATGCACAAAACGACGTTAATTTTCATCCAATGACCCAAATGCACTTATTGGATGAACCACATCCTTAAGTACGAAAAGTTATTAGAATAAGCCTTGGGATGCACAAAATGATGTAAATGTTCATCCAATGACACAAATGCACTTATTGGATGAACTACATTCCTTAAGTACGAAAAGAGATTAGAATAAGCCTTGGGATGCGCTAAATGACGTAAATGTTCTTCCAATGGCACAAACGTGCGTATTAGATGAACTACATTCCTTAAGTACGATAAGTGATTAGAATAATCCTCGGGATGCACAAAATGACGTAAATGTTAAATTATTCACACAAACGCGCTTATTGGATGAACTACATTCTTTAAGTACGAAAAGTGATTAGAATAAGCCTTGGGATGCACAAAATGACGTAAATGTTCATCCAATGACACAAATGCACTTATTGGATAAACTACATACCTTAAGTACGAAAAGTGATTATAATAAGCCTTGGGATGCACAAAATGACATAAATGTTAATTTAATGAAACAAACGCGCTTATTGGATGAACTACATTCCTTAAGTACGAAAAGTGATTAGAATAAGCCTTGGGATACACAAAATGCAGAAATATGTTCATCCAATGACCAAAAGGCACTTATTGGATGAACTACATTCCTTATGTACGAAAAGTGATTAGAATAATCCTTAGGATGCACAAAATGACGTAAATGTTTATCCAATGCAACAAATGCACTTATTGGATGAACTACATTCTTTAAGTACGAAATGTGATTAGAATAAGCGTTGGGATGCACAAAACGACGTAAAACTTTATCCAATGACACAAATGCACTTATTGGATGAACTACATTCCATAACTACGAAAAGTGATTAGAATAAGCATTGGGATGCACAAAATGACGTAAATGTTAAATTAATTACACAAACAGGCTTATTGGATGAACTACATTCCTTAAGTACGAAAAGTGATTAGAATAGGCCTTGGGATGCACAAAATGACGTAAATGTTCATCCAATGACACAAATGCACTTATTGGATGAAGTACATTCCTTAACTACGAAAAGTGATTAGAATAAGCCTTGGGATGCACAAGTTGACGTAAATGTTCATCCAATGACACAAATGCACTTATTGGATGATCTACATTCCTTAAGTACGAAAAGAGATTAGAATAAGCCTTGGGATGCGCTAAATGACGTAAATTTTCATCCAATGACACAAACAAACTTATTGGATGAACTACATTCCTTAAGTACGAAAAGTGATTAGAATAAGCCTTGGGATACACAAAATGCAGAAATATGTTCATCCAATGACCAAAAGGCACTTATTGGATGAACTACATTCCTTATGTACGAAAAGTGATTAGAATAATCCTTAGGATGCACAAAATGACGTAAATGTTTATCCAATGCAACAAATGCACTTATTGGATGAAGTACATTCTTTAAGTACGAAAAGTGATTAGAATAAGCCTTGAGATGCACAAAATGACGTAAATGTTAAATTCATTACACAAAAAGACTTGTTGGATGAACTACATTCCTTAAGTACGAAAAGTGATTAGAATAAGCCTTGGGATGCACAAAATGATGTAAATGTTCATCCAATGACACAAATGAACTTATTGGATGAACTACATTCCTTAAGTACGAAATGTGATTAGAACAGGCCTTGGGATGCACAAAATGACGTAAATGTTCATCCAATGACACAAATGCACTTATTGGAGGAACTACATTCCTTAAGTACGAAATGTGATTAGAATAAGCGTTGGGATGCACAAAACGACGTAAAACTTTATCCAATGACACAAATGCACTTATTGGATGAACTACATTCCATAACTACGAAAAGTGATTAGAATAGGCCTTGGGATGCACAAAATGACGTAAATGTTCATCCAATGACACAAATGCACTTATTGGATGAACTACATTCCTTAACTACGAAAAGTGATTAGAATAAGCCTTGGGATGCACAAGTTGACGTAAATGTTCATCCAATGACACAAATGCACTTGTTGGATGATCTACATTCCTTAAGTACGAAAAGAGATTAGAATAAGCCTTGGGATGCGCTAAATGACGTAAATTTTCATCCAATGACACAAACAAACTTATTGGATGAACTACATTCCTTAAGTACGAAAAGATATTAGAATAAACCTTGGGATGCACAAAATGATGTAAATGTTCATCCAATGACACAAATGCACTTATTGGATGAACTACATTCCTTAAGTACGAAAAGAGATTATAACAAGCCTTGGGATGCACTAAAGGACATAAATTTTCATCCAATAACACAAACAAACTTATTGGATGAACTACATTCCTTATGTACGAAAAGTGATTACAATAAGCCTTGGGATGCACAAAATGATGTAAATGTTCATCCAATGACACAAATGCACTTATTGGATGAACTACATTCCTTAACTACGAAAAGATATTAGAATAAGCCTTGGGATGCACAAAACGACGTTAATTTTCATCCAATGACCCAAATGCACTTATTGGATGAACCACATCCTTAAGTACGAAAAGTTATTAGAATAAGCCTTGGGATGCACAAAATGATGTAAATGTTCATCCAATGACACAAATGCACTTATTGGATGAACTACATTCCTTAAGTACGAAAAGAGATTAGAATAAGCCTTGGGATGCGCTAAATGACGTAAATGTTCTTCCAATGGCACAAACGTGCGTATTAGATGAACTACATTCCTTAAGTACGATAAGTGATTAGAATAATCCTCGGGATGCACAAAATGACGTAAATGTTAAATTAATCACACAAACGCGCTTATTGGATGAACTACATTCTTTAAGTACGAAAAGTGATTAGAATAAGCCTTGAGATGCACAAAATGACGTTAATGTTAAATTAATTACACAAACAGACTTGTTGGATGAACTACATTCCTTAGGTACGAAAAGTGATTAGAATAAGCCTTAGGATGCACAAAATGACGTAAATGTTCATCCAATGACACAAATGCACTTATTGGACGAACTACATTCCTTAAGCACGAAAAGTGATTAGAATAAGCCTTGGGCTGCACAAAAATACGTAAATGTTCATCCAATGATACAAATGTTCTTATTGGATGAACTACATTCCTTAAGTATGAAAAGTGATTAGAATAAGCCTTGGGATGCACAAGTTGACATAAATGTTCATCCAATGACACAAATGCACTTATTGGATGATCTACATTCCTTAAGTACGAAAAGAGATTAGAATAAGCCTTGGGATGCGCTAAATGACGTAAATTTTCATCCAATGACAGAAACAAACTTATTGGATGAACTACATTCCTTAACTACGAAAAGTGATTAGAACAAGCTTTGTGATGCACAAAATGACATAAATGTTCATCCAATGACACTAATGCACTTATTGAATGAACTACATTCCTTAAGTACAAAAAGTGATTCGAATAAGCCTTGGGATGCACAAAATGACGTAAATGTTCATCCAATCACACAAATGCACTTATTGGTTGAACTACATTCCTTAAGTACGAAAAGTGATTAGAATAAGCCTTGGGATGCACAAAATGACGTAAATGTTCGTCCAATGACAGAAATTAACTTATTGGACGAACTATATTCCTTAAGTATGAAAAGTGATTAGAATAAGCCTTGGGATGCACACAATGACGTAAATGTTCATCCAATGACACAAACGCAGTTATTGGATGAACTATATTCCTTAACAACGAGAAGTGATTAGAATAAGCCTTGGCATGCTCAAAATGACGTAAATGTTAAATTGATGACACAAATGCGACTATTGGATGAACTACATTTCTTATGTACGAAAAGTGATTAGAACAAGCCTTGTGATGCACCAAATGACGTAAATGTTCATCCAATGACACAAACGCGCTTATTGGATGAACTACATTCCTTAAGTACAAAAAGTGATTAGAATAAGCCTTGGGATGCACAAAATGACATAAATGTTAATTTAATGACACAAACGCGCTTATTGGACGAACTATATTCCTTAAGTATGAAAAGTGATTAGAATAAGCCTTGGTATGCACAAAATGACGTCATTGTTCTTCCAATGACACAAACGTGGTTATTGGATGAACTATATACCTTAAGTACGAAAAGTGATTAGAATAAGCCTCGGGATGCACAAAATGACTTAAATGTTCATCCAATGACACAAACGCACTTATTGGATGAACTATATTCCTTAACTACGAAAATGATTAGAATAAGCCTTGGGATGCACAAAATGACGTAAATGTTCTTCCAATGACACAAACGTGCTTATTGGATGACCTACATACCTTAAGTACGAAAAGTGATTATAATAAGCCTTGGGATGCACAAAATGACGTAAATGTTCTTCCAATGACACAAACGTGCTTATTGGATGACCTACATACCTTAAGTACGAAAAGTGATTATAATAATCCTTGGGATGCACAAAATGACGTAAATATTAAATTAATGACAAAAAGGCACTTATTGGATGAACTATATTCCTTAACTACGTAAAGTGATTAGAATAAGCTTTGGGATGCACAAAATGACGTAAATGTTAAATTAATGACACAAACGCGCTTATTGGAGGAACTACATTCCTTAAGTACAAAAAGTGATTAGAATAAGCCTTGGGATGCACAAAATGACATAAATGTTAATTTAATGACACAAACGCGCTTATTGGACGAACTATATTCCTTAAGTATGAAAAATGATTAGAATAAGCCTTGGTATGCACAAAATGACGTAAATGTTCTTCCAATGACACAAACGTGGTTATTGGATGAACTACATACCTTATGTACGAAAAGTGATTATAATAAGCCTTGGGATGCACAAAATGACGTAAATGTTAAATTAATGACACAAACGCGCTTATTGGATGAACTACATTCCTTAAGTACGAAAAGTTATTAGAATAAGCCTCGGGATGCACAAAATGACTTAAATGTTCATCCAATGACACAAACGCACTTATTGGATGAACTATATTCCTTAACTACGAAAATGATTAGAATAAGCCTTGGGATGCACAAAATGACGTAAATGTTCATCCAATGACACAAATGTACTTGTTGGTTGAACTACATTCTTATGTACGAAAAGTGATTAGAATAAGCCTTGGGATGCACAAAATGATCTAAATGTTAAATTAATGACACAAACGCGCTTACTGGACGAACTACATTTCTTAAGTACGTAAAGTGATTAGAATAACCCTTGGGATGCACAAATTGACGTAAATGTTCTTCCAATGACACAAACGAGCTTATTGGATGAACTACATTCCTTAAGCATGAAAAGTGATTATAATAAGCCTTGGGATGCACAAAATGATCTAAATGTTAAATTAATGACACAAATGCGCTTATTGGATGAACTACATTGCTTAAGTACGAAAAGTGATTAGAATAACCCTTGGGATGCACAAAATGACGTAAATGTAAAATTAATGACACAAACGCGCTTATTGGATGAACTACATTCCTTAAGTACGAAAAATGATTAGAATAAGCCTTGGTATGCACTAAATGACGTAAATGTTAAATTAATGACACAAACGCGATTATTAGATGAACTAGATTCCTTAAGTACGAAAAGTGATTAGAATAAGCCTCGGGATGCACAAAATGACTTAAATGTTCATCCAATGACACAAACGCACTTATTGGATGAACTATATTCCTTAACTACGAAAATGATTAGAATAAGCCTTGGGATGCACAAAATGACGTAAATGTTCTTCCAATGACACAAACGTGCTTATTGGATGACCTACATACCTTAAGTACGAAAAGTGATTATAATAAGCCTTGGGATGCACAAAATGACGTAAATGTTCATCCAAAGACAAAAATGCACTTATTGGATGAACTACATACTTTAAGTTCGAAAAGTGATTATAATAAGCCTTGGGATGCACAAAATGACAGAAATCTTAATTTAATGACACAAACGCGCTTATTGGATGAACTATATTCCTTAACAACGAAAAGTGATCAGAATAAGCCTTGGGATGCTCAAAATGACGTAAATGTTAAATTGATGACACAACGCGATTATTGGATGAACTACATTTCTTATGTACCAAAAGTGATTTGAACAAGCCTTGCGATGCACAAAATGACGTTAATGTTCATCCAATGACACAAATGCACTTATTGGATGAACTAATTTCCTTAACTACAAAAAGTGATTAGAGTAAGCCTTGTGATGCAGAAAATGACGTAAATATTAATCCAATGACACAAACGCGCTTATTGGATGAATTACATTCCTTAAGTACGAAAAGTGAGTAGAATAACCCTTGGGATGCACAAAATGACGTAAATGTAATATTAATGACACAAACGCTTTTAATGGATGAACTACATTCCTTAAGTACGAAAAGTGATTAGAATAAGCCTTGGGATGCACAAAATGACGTAAATGTTCATCTAATGACACAAATGCACTTATTGGATGAACTACATTCCTTAAGTACGAAAAGTGATTAGAATAAGCCTTGGGATGCACAAAATGACCTTAATGTTCGTCCAATGACAAAAAGTCACTTATTGGATGAACTAATTTCCTTAACTAGGAAAAGTGATTAGAATAAGCCTTGGGATGCACAAAATGACGTAAATGTTCATCCAATGACACAAATGTACTTATTGGATGAACTACATCCTTAAGTACAAAAAGTTATTAGAATAAGCCTTGGGATGCACAAAATGATCTAAATGTTATATTAATGACACAAACGCGCTTATTGGATGAACTACATTCCTTAAGTACGTAAAGTGATTAGAATAACCCTTGGGATGCACAAAATGATGTAAATGTTCATCCGATGACACAAACCCGCTTATTGGATGAATTACATTCCTTAAGTACGTAAAGTGATTAGAATAACCATTGGGATGCACAAAATGACGTAAATGTTCATCCAATGACACTAATGCACTTATCGGATGAACTACATTCCTTAAGTACAAAAAGTGATTAGAATAGGCCTTGGGATGCAGAAAATGACGTCAATATTAAATTAATGAAACAAACGCGCTTATTGGATAAATTGCATTCCTTAAGTACGAAAAGTGATTAGAATAAGTCTTGGGATGCACAAAATGACGTAAATGTTAAATTAATGACACAAACGCGCTTATTGGATGAACTACATTTCTTAAGTACGAAAAGTGATTAGAATAAGCCTTGGGAGGCACAAAATGACGTAAATGTTAAATTAATGACACAAACACTCTTATGGGATGAACAACGTTCCTTAAGTACGAAAAGTGATTAGAATAAGCTATGGGATGCACAAAATGGCGTAAATGTTAAATTAATGACACAAACGCGCTTATTGGATAAATTGCATTCCTTAAGTACGAAAAGTGATTAGAATAAGCCTTGGGATACAGAAAATGACGTAAATATTAAATTAATGACACAAACGCGCTTATTGGATAAATTGCATTCCTTAAGTACAAAAAAGTGATTAGAATAAGCCTTGGGATGCACAAAATGATCTAAATGTTAAATTAATGACACAAACGCACTTATCGGATGAACTACATTTCTTAAGTACGAAAAGTGATTAGAATAAGCCTTGGGATGCACAAAATGACGTAAATGTTAAATTAATGACACAAACGCTCTTATGGGATGAACTACGTTCCTTAAGTACGAAAAATGATTAGAATAAGCCTTGGGATGCACAAAATGACGTAAATGTTAAATTAATGACACATACGCGCTTATTGGATAAATTGCATTCCTTAAATACGAAAAGTGATTAGAATAAGCCTTGGGATGCAGAAAATGACGTAAATGTTAAATTAATGACACAAAGCGCTTTTTGGATTAACTCCATTTCTTAAGTACGAAAAGTGATTAGAATAAGCCTTGGGATGCACAAAATGACGTAAATGTTCTTCCAATGACATAAACGCGCTTATTGGATGAACTACATTCCTTAAGTAGGATAAGTGATTAGAATAATCCTTGGGATGCACAAAATGACGCAAATGTTAAATTAATGACACAAACGCGCTAATTGGATAAACTACATTCCTTAAGTACGAAAAGTGATTAGAATAAGCCTTGGGATGCACAAAACGACTTAAATGTTCATCCAATGACACAGACGCACTTATTGGATGAACTATGTTCCTTAACCACGAAAAGTGATTAGAATATGCCTTGGGATGCACAAAATGACGTAAATGTTAAATTAAAGACAAAAACCCGATTATTGGATGAACTACATTTCTTATGTACCAAAAGTGATTAGAACAAGCCTAGGGATGCACAAAATGAAGTAAATGTTCATCCAATGACATAAATGCACTTATTCGATGAACTACATTCCTTAAGTACGAAAAGAGATTAGAATAAGCCTTGGGATGCACAAAATGACGTAAATTTTTATCCTATGAGACAAACGCGCTTATTGGATGAACTACATTGCTTAAGTACAAAAAGTGATTAGAATAAGCCTTGGGATGCACAAAATGACGTAAATGTTCATCCAATGACACAAACGCACTTATTGGATGAACAACATCCTTAAGTACAAAAAGTGATTAGAATAAGCCTTGGGATACACAAAATGACGTAAATGTTCATCCAATGACCCAAACGCGCTTATTGGATGAACTACATTCCTTATGTACGAAAACTGATTAGAATAATCCTTGGGATGCACAAAATGACGTAAATGATCATCTAATGACACATACGCGCTTATTGGATGAACTACATTCCTTGAGTACGAAACGTGATTAGAATAATCCTTGGGATGCACATAATGACGTAATGATCATCTAATGACACAAACGCCCTTATTGGATGAACTACATTCCTTAAGTACGAAAAGTGATTAGAATAATCCTTGGGATGCACAAAATGTTGTAAATGTTTATCCAATGACACAAACGGGTTTATTGGATGGACTTCATTCATTAAGTACGAAAAGTGATTAGAATAAGCCTTGGGATGCACAAAATGACGTAAATGTTCTTCCAATGACACAAAAGCTCTTATTGGATGAACTACATTCCTTAAGTACGAAAAGTGATAAGATAAGTCTTGGGATGCACAAAATGTTGTAAATGTTCATCCAATGACACAAACGGGCTTATTGGATGGACTTCATTCATTAAGTACGAAAAGTGATTAGAATAAGCCTTGGGATGCACAAAATGACGTAAATGTTCATCTAATGACACAAATGCACTCATTGGATGAACTACATTCCTTAAGTACGAAAAGTGATTAAAAAAAGCATTGGGATGCACAAAATGACGTAAATGTTCGTCCAATGATACAAATTGACTTATTGGATGAACTACATTCCTTTAGTACGAAAAGAGATTAGAATAAGCCTTTGGATGTATAAAATGACGTAAATGTTCATCCAATCACACAAACGCGCTTATTGGATGAACAAAATTCCTTTAGTACGAAAAGTGATTAGAATAAGCCTTGGGATGCACAAAATGACAAACATGTTCATCCAATGACACAAACGCACTTATTGGATGAACTACATTCCTTAAGTACGAAAAGTGATTAGAATAAGCCTTGGGATGCACAAAATGACGTAAATGTTCATCCAATGACCCAAACGCGCTTATTGGATGAACTACATTCCTTATGTACGAAAAGTGATTAGAATAATCCTTGGGATGCACAAAATGACGTAAATGATCATCTAATGACACATACGCGCTTATTGGATGAACTACATTCCTTGAGTAC
>JBBPBO010001984.1:38784908-38799632 GCA_037974295.1 Cicer cuneatum | reverse complement strand
ATCTAATGACACAAACGCCCTTATTGGATGAACTACATTCCTTAAGTACGAAAAGTGATTAGAATAAGCCTTGGGATGCAAAAAATGACGTAAATGATAGATTAATGACACAAACGCGCTTATTGGATGAACTACGTTCCTTAAGTACGAAAAGTGATTAGAATAAGCCTTGTGATGCACAAAATGACCAAAATGTTCATCCAATGACACAAATGCGCTTATTGGATGAACTACATTCCTTAAGAACGAGAAGTGATTAAAATAAACCTTGGACTACATAAAATGACGTAAATGTTCATCCAATGACACAAACGCGCTTATTGGATGAACTACATTCCTTATGTACGAAAACTGATTAGAATAAGCCTTAGAATGCACAAAATGACCTAAATGTTAAATTAATGACACAAACGCTTTTATTGGATGAATTACATTCCTTATGGATGAAAAGTGATTAGAATAATCCTTGGGATGCACAAAATGACGTAAATGATCATCTAATGAAACAAATGCACTTATTCGATAAACTACATTCCTTAAGTACGAAAAGTTATTAGAATAAGCCTTGGGATGCACAAAGTGACGTAAATGTTCTTCCAATGACACAAACGCGCTTATTGGATGAACTACATTCCTTTAGTATGAAAAGCGATTAGAATAAGCCTTGGGATGCACAAGATGACGTAAATGTTCTTCCAATGACACAAACGCGCTTATTGAATGAACTACATTCCTTAGGTACGAAAAGTGATTAGAATAATCCTTGGGTTGCACAAAATGACGTAAATGATCATCTAATGACACAAACGCACTTATTGGATGAACTAAATTCCTTGAGTACGAAAAGTGATTAGAATAATCCTTAGGATGCACAAAATGACGTAAATGATTATCTAATGACACAAACGCCCTTATTGGGTGAACTATATTCCTTAAGTACGAAAAGTGATTAGAATAAGTCTTGGGATGCAAAAAATGACGTAAATGTTCATCTAATGACACAAACGCGCTTATTGGATGAACTACATTCCTTTAGTACGAAAAGCGATTAGAATAATCCTTGGGATGCACAAAATGACGTAAATGATCATCTAATGACACAAACGCACTTATTGGATGAACTAAATTCCTTGAGTACGAAAAGTGATTAGAATAATCATTACGATGCACAAAATGACGTAAATGATTATCTAATGACACAAACGCCCTTATTGGATGAACTACATTCCTTAAGTTCGAAAAGTGATTAAAATAAGCCTTGGGATGCACAAAATGACGTAAATGTTCAATAAGTGACACAAACGCACTTATGGGATGCACTATATTCCTTAAGAACGAAAAGTGATTAGAATAAGCCTTGGATTACATAAAAGGACGTAATGTTTCATCCAATGACACAAACGCGTTTATTGGATGAACTACATTCCTTAAGTACGAAAAGTGATTAAAATAAGCCTTGGGATGCACAAAATGACGTAAATGATAGATTAATGACACAAACGCGCTTATTGGATGAACTACATTCCTTAAGTACGAAAACTGATTAGAATTAGCCTTGGGATGCACAAAATGACGTAAAGGTTCATCCAATGATAAAAATGCTCTTATTGGATGAACTACATTCCTTAAGTACGAAAACTGATTAGAATAAGCCTTGGGATGCACAAAATGACGTAAAGGTTCATCCAATGATACAAACGCTTTTATTGGATGAATTACATTCCTTAAGGACGAAAAGTGATTAGAATAATCCTTGGGATGCACAAAATGACGTAAATGATCATCTAATGACACAAACGCGCTTATTGGATGAACTACAATCCTTAAGTACGAAAAGTGATTAGAATAAGGCTTGGGAAGCAAAAAAAACGTAAATGTTAAATTAATGACACAAACGCGCTTATTGGATGAACTACATTCCTTAAGTACGAAAAGTATTTAAAATAAGCCTTGGGATGCACAAAATGACGTAAATGATAGATTAATGACACAAACACGCTTATTGGATGAACTACATTCCTTAAGTACGAAAACTGATTAGAATAAGCCTTGGGATGCACAAAATGACGTAAAGGTTCATCCAATGATACAAACGCTTTTATTGGATGAATTACATTCCTTAACGACGAAAAGTGATTAGAATAATCCTTGGGATGCACAAAATGACGTAAATGATCATCTAATGACACAAACGCGTTTATTGGATGAACTACATTCCGTATGTACGAAAAGTGATTAGAATAAGCCTTGGGATGCAGAAAATGACGTAAATGTTCATCAAGTGACACAAACGCACTTATGGGATGAACTATATTCCTTAAGAACGAAAAGTGATTAGAATAAGCCTTGGACTACATAAAATGACGTAAATGTTCATCCAATGACACAAACGCGCTTATTGGATGAACTACATTCCTTAAGTACGAAAAGTATTTAAAATAAGCCTTGGGATGCACAAAATGACGTAAATGATAGATTAATGACACAAACACACTTATTGGATGAACTACATTCCTTAAGTACGAAAACTAATTAGAATAAGCCTTGGGATGCACAAAATGACGTAAAGGTTCATCCAATGATACAAATGCTCTTATTGGATGAACTTCATTCCTTAAGTACGAAAACTAATTAGAATAAGCCTTGGGATGCACAAAATGACGTAATGGTTCATCCAATGATACAAACGCTTTTATTGGTGAATTACATTCCTTAAGGACGAAAAGTGATTAGAATAATCCTTGGGATGCACAAAATGACGTAAATCATCATCTAATGACAGAAACGCGCTTATTGGATGAACTACATTCCTTAAGTACGAAAAGTGATTAGAATAAGCCTTGGGATGCACAAAATGACGTAAATTTTTATCCAATGACACAAATGCACTTATGGGATGAACTACATCCTTAATTATAAAAAGTGACTAGAATAAGCCTTGGGATGCACAAAATGACGTAAATGTTAAATTAATGACACAAACGCGCTTATTTGATGAACTACAATCCTGAAGTACGAAAAGTGATTAGAATAAGCCTTGGGAAGCAAAAAAAACGTAAATGTTAAATTAATGACACAAACGCGCTTATTGGATGAACTACATTCCTTAAGTACGAAAAGTGATTGGAATAAGCCTTGGGATGCACAAAATGACGTAAATGTTCATCCAATGACACAAATGCACTTATTGGATGAACTACATTCCTTAAGTACGAAAAGTGACTAGAATAAGACTTGGGATGCACAAAATGACGTAAATGTTCATCCAATGACACAAACGCGCTTATTGGATGAACTACATTCCTTATGTACGAAAAGTGATTAGAATAAGCCTTGGGATGCACAAAATGACGTAAATGTTCATCAAGTGACACAAACGCAATTATGGGATGAACTATATTCCTTAAGAACGAAAAGAGATTAGAATAAGCCTTAGACTACATAAAAGGACGTAAATGTTCATCCAATGACACAAACGCGTTTATTGGATGAACTACATTCCTTAAGTACGAAAACTTATTAGAATCAGCCTTGGGATGCACAAAATGACGTAAAGGTTCATCCAATGATAAATATGCATTTATTGGATGAACTACATTCCTTAAGTACGAAAACTGATTAGAATAAGCCTTGGGATGCACAAAATGACGTAAAGGTTCATCCAATGATACAAACGCTTTTATTGGATGAATTACATTCCTTAAGGACGAAAAGTGATTAGAATAATCCTTGGGATGCACAAAATGACGTAAATGATCATCTAGTGACACAAACGCGCTTATTGGATGAACTACATTCCTTAAGTACGAAGAGTGATTAGAATAAGCCTTGGGATGCACAAAATGACGTAAATTTTCATCCAATGACACAAATGCACTTATTGGATGAACTACATCCTTAAGTACGAAAAGTGACTAGAATAAGCCTTGGGATTCACAAAATGACGTAAATGTTAAATTAATGACACAAACGCGCTTATTGGATGAACTACATTCCTTAAGAAAGAAAAGTGATTAGAATAAGCCTTGGGATGCACAAAATGACGACAATGTTCATCCAATGACACAAATGCACTTATTGGATGAACTACATTCCTTAAGTACGAAAACTGATTAGAATAAGACTTGGGATGCACAAAATGACGTAAATGTTCACCCAATGACACAAATGCACTTATTGGATGAACTACATTCTTTAAGTACGAAAAGTGATTAGAATAAGCCTTGGGATGCACAAAATGACGTAAATGTTCATCCAATGACACAAACGCGCTTATTGGATGAACTACATACCTTATGTATGAAAAGTGATTAGAATAAGCCTTGGGATGCACAAAATGACGTAAATGTTCATCCAATGACACAAACGCACTTATGGGATGAACTATATTCCTTAAGAACGAAAAAGTGATTAGAATAAGCCTTGGACTACATAAAATGACGTAAATGTTCATCCAATGACACAAACGCGCTTATTGGATGAACTACATTCCTTAAGTACGAAAAGTGATTAAAATAAGCTTTGGGATGCACAAAATGACGTAAATGATAGATTAATGACACAAACGCGCTTATTGGATGAACGTCATTCCTTAAGTACGAAAAGTGATTAGAATAATCCTTGCGATGCACAAAATGACGTAAATGTTCATCCAATGACACAAACGCGCTTATTGGATGAACTACATTCCTTAAGTACGAAAAGTGATTAAAATAAGCTTTGGGATGCACAAAATGACGTAAATGATAGATTAATGACACAAACGCGCTTATTGGATGAACTACATTCCTTAAGTACGAAAAGTGATTAGAATAATCCTTGGGATGCACAAAATGACGTAAATGTTCATCCAATGACACAAACGCGCTTATTGGATGAACTACATTCCTTATGTACGAAAAGTGATTAGAATAAGCCTTGGGATGCACAAAATGACGTAAATGTTCATCAAGTGACACAAACGCACTTATGGGATGCACTATATTTCTTAAGAACGAAAAGTGATTAGAATAAGCCTTGGACTACATAAAAGGACGTAAATGTTCATCCAATGACACAAACGCGTTTATTGGATGAACTACATTCCTTAAGTACGAAAAGTGATTAAAATAAGCCTTGGGATGCACAAAATGACGTAAATGATAGATTAATGACACAAACGCGCTTATTGGATGAACTACATTCCTTAAGTACGAAAACTGATTAGAATAAGCCTTGGGATGCACAAAATGACGTAAAGGTTCATCCAATGATAAATATGCATTTATAGGATGAACTTCATTCCTTAAGTACGAAAACTGATTAGAATAAGCCTTGGGATGCACAAAATGACGTAAAGGCTCATCCAATGATACAAACGCTTTTATTGGATGAATTACATTCCTTAAGGACGAAAAGTGATTAGAATAATCCTTGGGATGCACAAAATGACGTAAATGATCATCTAATGACACAAACGCGCTTATTGGATGAACTACAATCCTTAAGTACGAAAAGTGATTAGAATAAGCCTTGGGAAGCACAAAATGACGTAAATGTTAAATTAATGACACAAACGAGCTTATTGGATGAACTACATTCCTTAAGTACGAAAAGTGATTAGAATAAGCCTTGGGATGCACAAAATGACGTAAATGTTCATCCAATGACACAAATGCACTTATTGGATGAACTACATTCCTTAAGTACGAAAAGTGATTAGAATAAGCCTTGGGATGGACAAAATGACGACAATGTTCATCCAATGACACAAATGCACTTATTGGATGAACTACATTCCTTAAGTACGAAAAGTGACTAGAATAAGACTTGGGATGCACAAAATGACGTAAATGTTCATCCAATGACACAAACGCGCTTATTGGATGAACTACATTCCTTAAGTACGAAAAGTGATTAGAATAAGCCTTGGGATGGACAAAATGACGACAATGTTCATCCAATGACACAAATGCACTTATTGGATGAACTACATTCCTTAAGTACGAAAACTGATTAGAATAAGACTTGGGATGCACAAAATGACGTAAATGTTCACCCAATGACACAAATGCACTTATTGGATGAACTACATCCTTAAGTACTAAAAGTGACTAAATAAGCCTTGGGATGCCCAAAATGACGTAAATGTTAAATTAATGACACAAACGCGCTTATTGGATGAACTACATTCCTTTAGTACGAAAAGTGTTTAGAATAATCCTTGGGATGCAAAAAATGACGTAAATGTTCATCTAATGACACAAACGCGCTTATTGGATGAACTACATTCCTTAAGTACGAAAAGTGATTAACATAAGCATTGGGATGCAAAAAATGACGTAAATGTTCATCCACTGACACAAAGCACTTATTGGATGAACTACATTCCTTAAGTACAAAAAGTGATTAGAATAAGCCTTGGGATGCACAAAATGACGACAATGTTCATCCAATGACACAAATGCACTTATTGGATGAACTACATTCCTTAAGTACGAAAAGTGACTAGAATAAGACTTGGGATGCACAAAATGACGTAAATGTTCATCCAATGACACAAACGCACTTATTAGATGAACTACATTCCTTATGTACGAAAAGTGATTAGAATAAGCCTTGGGATGCACAAAATGACGTAAATGTTCATCAAGTGACACAAACGCACTTATGGGATGAACTATATTCCTTAAGAACGAAAAGTGATTAGAATAAGCCTTGGACTACATAAAAGGATGTAAATGTTCATCCAATGACACAAACGCGTTTATTGGCTGAACTACATTCCTTAAGTACGAAAAGTGATTAAAATAAGCCTTGGGATGCACAAAATGACGTAAATGTTAGATTAATGACACAAAAGCGCTTATTGGATGAACAACATTCCTTAAGTACGAAAACTTATTAGAATAAGCCTTGGGATGCACAAAATGACGTAAAGGTTCATCCAATGATAAATATGCATTTATTGGATGAACTACATTCCTTAAGTACGAAAACTAATTAGAATAAGCCTTGGGATGCACAAAATGACGTAAAGGTTCATCCAATGATACAAACGCTTTTATTGGATGAGTTACATTCCTTAAGGACGAAAAGTGATTAGAATAATCCTTGGGATACACAAAATGACGTAAATGATCATCGAATGACACAAACGCGCTTATTGGATGAACTACATTCCTTAAGTACGAAGAGTGATTAGAATAAGCCTTGGGATTCACAAAATGACGTAAATTTTCATCCAATGACACAAATGCACTTATTGGATGAACTACATCCTTAAGTACGAAAAGTGACTAGAATAAGCCTTGGGATGCACAAAATGACGTAAATGTTAAATTAATGACACAAACGCGCTTATTGGATAAACTACAATCCTTAAGTACGAAAAGTGATTAGAATAAGCTTTGGGAAGCACAAAATGACGTAAATGTTAAATTAATGACACAAACGCGCTTATTGGATGAACTTCATTCCTTAAGTACGAAAAGTGATTAGAATAAGCCTTGGGATGCACAAAATGACGTAAATGTTCATCAAGTGACACAAACGCACTTATGGGATGAACTATATTCCTTAAGAACAAAAAGTGATTAAAATAAGCCTTGGACTACATAAAAGGACGTAAATATTCATCCAATGACACAAACGCGTTTATTGGATGAACTACATTCCTTAAGTACGAAAAGTGATTAAAATAAGCCTTGGGATGCACAAAATGACGTAAATGATAGATTAATGACACAAAAGCGCTTATTGGATGAACTACATTCCTTAAGTACGAAAACTTATTAGAATCAGCCTTGGGATGCACAAAATGACATAAAGGTTCATCCAATGATAAATATGCATTTATTGGATGAACTACATTCCTTAAGTACGAAAACTGATTAGAATAAGCCTTGGGATGCACAAAATGACGTAAAGGTTCATCCAATGATACAAACGCTTTTATTGGATGAATTACATTCCTTAAGGACGAAAAGTGATTAGAATAATCCTTGGGATGCACAAAATGACGTAAATGATCATCTAATGACACAAACGCGCTTATTGGATGAACTACATTCCTTTAGTACGAAAAGTGTTTAGAATAATCCTTGGGATGCAAAAAATGACGTAAATGTTCATCTAATGACACAAACGCGCTTATTGGATGAACTACATTCCTTAAGTACGAAAAGTGATTAACATAAGCATTGGGATGCAAAAAATGACGTAAATGTTCATCCACTGACACAAAGCACTTATTGGATGAACTACATTCCTTAAGTACAAAAAGTGATTAGAATAAGCCTTGGGATGCACAAAATGACGACAATGTTCATCCAATGACACAAATGCACTTATTGGATGAACTACATTCCTTAAGTACGAAAAGTGACTAGAATAAGACTTGGGATGCACAAAATGACGTAAATGTTCATCCAATGACACAAACGCACTTATTAGATGAACTACATTCCTTATGTACGAAAAGTGATTAGAATAAGCCTTGGGATGCACAAAATGACGTAAATGTTCATCAAGTGACACAAACGCACTTATGGGATGAACTATATTCCTTAAGAACGAAAAGTGATTAGAATAAGCCTTGGACTACATAAAAGGATGTAAATGTTCATCCAATGACACAAACGCGTTTATTGGCTGAACTACATTCCTTAAGTACGAAAAGTGATTAAAATAAGCCTTGGGATGCACAAAATGACGTAAATGTTAGATTAATGACACAAAAGCGCTTATTGGATGAACAACATTCCTTAAGTACGAAAACTTATTAGAATAAGCCTTGGGATGCACAAAATGACGTAAAGGTTCATCCAATGATAAATATGCATTTATTGGATGAACTACATTCCTTAAGTACGAAAACTAATTAGAATAAGCCTTGGGATGCACAAAATGACGTAAAGGTTCATCCAATGATACAAACGCTTTTATTGGATGAGTTACATTCCTTAAGGACGAAAAGTGATTAGAATAATCCTTGGGATACACAAAATGACGTAAATGATCATCGAATGACACAAACGCGCTTATTGGATGAACTACATTCCTTAAGTACGAAGAGTGATTAGAATAAGCCTTGGGATTCACAAAATGACGTAAATTTTCATCCAATGACACAAATGCACTTATTGGATGAACTACATCCTTAAGTACGAAAAGTGACTAGAATAAGCCTTGGGATGCACAAAATGACGTAAATGTTAAATTAATGACACAAACGCGCTTATTGGATAAACTACAATCCTTAAGTACGAAAAGTGATTAGAATAAGCTTTGGGAAGCACAAAATGACGTAAATGTTAAATTAATGACACAAACGCGCTTATTGGATGAACTTCATTCCTTAAGTACGAAAAGTGATTAGAATAAGCCTTGGGATGCACAAAATGACGTAAATGTTCATCAAGTGACACAAACGCACTTATGGGATGAACTATATTCCTTAAGAACAAAAAGTGATTAAAATAAGCCTTGGACTACATAAAAGGACGTAAATATTCATCCAATGACACAAACGCGTTTATTGGATGAACTACATTCCTTAAGTACGAAAAGTGATTAAAATAAGCCTTGGGATGCACAAAATGACGTAAATGATAGATTAATGACACAAAAGCGCTTATTGGATGAACTACATTCCTTAAGTACGAAAACTTATTAGAATCAGCCTTGGGATGCACAAAATGACATAAAGGTTCATCCAATGATAAATATGCATTTATTGGATGAACTACATTCCTTAAGTACGAAAACTGATTAGAATAAGCCTTGGGATGCACAAAATGACGTAAAGGTTCATCCAATGATACAAACGCTTTTATTGGATGAATTACATTCCTTAAGGACGAAAAGTGATTAGAATAATCCTTGGGATGCACAAAATGACGTAAATGATCATCTAATGACACAAACGCGCTTATTGGATGATCTACATTCCTTATGTACGAAGAGTGATTAGAATAAGCCTTGGGATACACAAAATGACGTAAATTTTCATCCAATGAAACAAATGCACTTATTGGATGAACTACATCCTTAAGTACGAAAAGTGACTAGAATAACCCTTGGGATGCACAAAATGACGTAAATGTTAAATTAAGTACACAAACGCGCTTATTGGATGAACTACATTCCTTAAGTACGAAAAGTGATTAGAATAAGCCTTGGGATGCACAAAATGACGACAATGTTCATCCAATGACACAAATGCAATTATTGGATGAACTACATTCCTTAAGTACGAAAACTGATTAGAATAAGACTTGGGATGCACAAAATGACGTAAATGTTCATCCAATGACTCAAATGCACTTATTGGATGAACTACATTCTTTAAGTACGAAAAGATATTAGAATAAGCCTTGGGATGCACAAAATGACGTAAATTTTTATCCAATGAGACAAACGCGCTTATTGGATGAACAAAATTGCTTAAGTACAAAAAGTGATTAGAATAAGCCTTGGAATGCACAAAATGTCGTAAATGTTCATGCAATGACACAAAAGCACTTATTGGATGAACAACATCCTTAAGTACGAAAAGTGATTAGAATAAGCCTAGGGATGCACAAAATGACGTAAATGTTCATCCAATGACCCAAACGCGCTTATTTGATGAACTACATTCCTTATGTACGAAAAGTGATTATAAATAGCCTTGGGATACACAAAATGACGTAAATGTTCATCAAGTGACACAAACGCACTTATGGGATGAACTATATTCCTTAAGAACAAAAAGTGATTAGAATAAGCTTGGACTACATAAAAGGACGTAAATATTCATCCAATGACACAAACGCGCTTATTGGATGAACTACATTCCTTAAGTACGAAAAGTGATTAGAATAAGCCTTAGAATGCACAAAATGACCTAAATGTTAAATTAATGACACAAACGCTTTTATTGGATGAATTACATTCCTTAAGGACGAAAAGTGATTAGAATAATCCTTGGGATGCACAAAATGACGTAAATGATCATCTAATGAAACAAATGCACTTATTGATAAACTACATTCCTTAAGTACGAAAAGTGATTAGAATAAGCCTTGGGATGCACAAAATGACGTAAATGTTCTTCCAACGACACAAACGCGCTGATTGGATGAACTACATTCCTTAGGTACGAAAAGTGATTAGAATAATCCTTGGGATGCACAAAATGACGTAAATGATCATCTAATGACACAAACGTGCTTATTGGATGAACTACATTCCTTTAGTACGAAAAGTGTTTAGAATAATCCTTGGGATGCAAAAAATGACGTAAATGTTCATCTAATGACACAAACGCGCTTATTGGATGAACTACATTCCTTAAGTACGAAAAGTGATTAACATAAGCATTGGGATGCAAAAAATGACGTAAATGTTCGTCCAATGACACAAAAGCTCTTATTGGATGAACTACATTCCTTAAGTACGAAAAGTGATAAGATAAGGCTTGGGATGCACAAAATCACGTAAATGTTCATCTAATGACACAAACGCGCTTATTGGATGAACTACATTCCTTAGGTACGAAAAGTGATTAGAATAATCATTTGGATGCATAAAATGACGTAAATGTTCATCCAGTCACACAAACGCGCTTATTGGATGAACAAAATTCCTTAAGTACGAAAAGTGATTACAATAAGCCTTGGGATGCACATAATGACGAAAATGTTCATCCAACGACACAAATGCACTTATTGGATGAACTACATTCCTTAAGTACGAAAAGTGATTAGAATAAGCTTTGGGCTGCACAAAATGACGTAAATTTTCATCCAATGACACAAATGCACTTATTGGATGAACTACATCCTTAAGTACGAAAAGTGACTAGAATAAGGCTTGGGATGCACAAAATGACGTAAATGTTAAATTAATGACACAAACGCGCTTATTGGATGAACTACATTCCTTAAGTACGAAAAGTGATTAGAATAAGCCTTGGGATGCACAAAATGACGACAATGTTCATCCAATGACACAACTGCACTTATTGGATGAACTACATTCTTTAAGTACGAAAAGAGATTAGAATAAGCCTTGGGATGCACAAAATAACGTAAATTTTCATCCAATGAGACAAACGCGCTTATTGCATGAATTACATTCCTTAAGTACAAAAAGTGATTAGAATAAGCCTTGGAATGCACAAAATGTCGTAAATGTTCATCCAATGACACAAACGCACTTATGGGATGAACTACATCCTTAAGTACGAAAAGTGATTAGAATAAGCCTTGGGATGCACAAAATGACGACAATGTTCATCCAATGACACAAACGCACTTATTGGATGAACTACATTCCTTAAGTACGAAAACTGATTAGAATAAGACTTGGGATGCACAAAATTACGTAAATGTTTACCCAATGACACAAACGCGCTTATTGGATGAACTACATTCCTTAAGTACGAAAAGTGATTAGAATAATACTTGGGATGCACAAAATGACGTAAATGTTCATCCAATGACACAAACGCGCTTATTGGATGAACTACATTCCTTAAGTACGAAAAGTGATTAGAATAAGCCTTGGGATGCACAAAATGACGTAAATGATAGATTAATGACACAAACGCACTTATTGGATGAACTACATTCCTTAAGTACGAAAACTGATTAGAATAAGCCTTGGGATGCACAAAATGACGTAAAGGTTCATCCAATGATATAAATGCTCTTATTGGATGAACGTCATTCCTTAAGTACGAAAATTGATTAGAATAAACCTTGGGATGCACAAAATGACGTAAATTTTCATCCAATGACACAAATGCACTTATTGGATGAACTACATCCTTAAGTACGAAAAGTGACTAAATAAGCCTTGGGATGCACAAAATGCGTAAATGTTAAATTAATGACACAAACGCGCTTATTGGATGAACTACATTCCTTATGTACGAAAAGTGATTAGAATAAGCCTTGGGATGCACAAAATTACGTAAATGTTAAATTAATGACACAAACGCACTTATTGGATGAACTACATTCCTTAAGAACGAAAAGTGATTAGAATAAATCTTGGGATGCGCAAAATGACGTAAATGTTCATCCACTGACACAAAGCACTTATTGGATGAACTACATTCCTTAAGTACAAAAAGTGATTAGAATAAGCCTTGGGATGCACAAAATGACGACAATGTTCATCCAATGACACAAATGCACTTATTGGATAAACTACATTCCTTAAGTACGTAAAGTGACTAGAATAAGACTTGGGATGCACAAAATGACGTAAATGTTCATCCAATGACACAAACGCGCTTATTGGATGAACTACATTCCTTATGTACGAAAAGTGATTATAATAAGCCTTGGGATGCACAAAATGACGTAAATGTTCATCAAGTGACACAAACGCACTTATGGGATGAACTATATTCCTTAAGAACGAAAAGTGATTAGAATAAGCCTTGGACTACATAAAAGGACGTAAATGTTCATCCAATGACACAAACGCGTTTATTGGATGAACTACATTCCTTAAGTACGAAAAGTGATTAAAATAAGCCTTGGGATGCACAAAATGACGTAAATGATAGATTAACGACACAAACGCGCTTATTGGATGAACTACATTCCTTACGTACGAAAACTGATTAGGATAAGCCTTGGGATGCACAAAATGACGTAAAGGTTCATCCAATGATACAAGTGCTCTTATTGGATGAACTACATTCCTTAAGTACGAAAACTGATTAGAATAAGCCTTGGGATGCACAAAATGACGTAAAGGTTCATCCAATGATACAAACGCTTTTATTGGATGAATTACATTCCTTTAGGACGAAAAATGATTAGAATAATCCTTGGGATGCACAAAATGACGTAAAGGTTCATCCAATGATACAAATGCTGTTATTGGATGAACTATATTCCTTACGAACGAAAAGTGATTAGAATAAGCCTTGGACTACATAAAATGATAAATGTTCATCCAATGACACAAACGCGCTTATTGGATGAACTACATTCCTTAAGTACGAAAAATGATTAAAATAAGCCTTGGGATGCACAAAATGACGTAAATGATAGATTAATGACACAAACGCGCTTATTGGATAAACTACATTCCTTAAGTACGAAAAGTGATTAGAATAAGCCTTGGGATGCACAAAATGACAACATTGTTCATCCAAGACACAAATGCACTTATTGGATGAACTACATTCCTTAAGTACGTAAAGTGACTAGAATAAGACTTGGGATGCACAAAATGACGTAAATGTTCATCCAATGACACAAACGCGCTTATTGGATGAACTACATTCCTTATGTACGAAAAGTGATTATAATAAGCCTTGGGATGCACAAAATGACGTAAATGTTCATCAAGTGACACAAACACACTTATGGGATGAACTATATTCCTTAAGAACGAAAAGTGATTAGAATAAGCCTTGGACTACATAAAAGGACGTAAATGTTCATCCAATGACACAAACGCGTTTATTGGATGAACTACATTCCTTAAGTACGAAAAGTGATTAAAATAAGCCTTGGGATGCACAAAATGACGTAAATGATAGATTAATGACACAAACGCGCTTATTGGATAAACTACATTCCTTAAGTACGAAAAGTGATTAGAATAAGCCTTGGGATGCACAAAATGACGACAATGTTCATCCAATGACACAAATGCACTTATTGGATGAACTACATTCCTTAAGTACGTAAAGTGACTAGAATAAGACTTGGGATGCACAAAATGACGTAAATG
>JBBPBO010001984.1:38669219-38770704 GCA_037974295.1 Cicer cuneatum | reverse complement strand
CACAAAATGACGTAAATGTTCATCAAGTGACACAAACGCACTTATGGGATGAACTATATTCCTTAAGAACGAAAAGTGATTAGAATAAGCCTTGTACTACATAAAAGTACGTAAATGTTCATCCAATGAGACAAACGCGTTTATGGATGAACTACATTCCTTAAGTACGAAAAGTGATTAAAATAAGCCTTGGGATGCACAAAATGACGTAAATGATAGATTAATGACACAAACGCGCTTATTGGATGAACTACATTCCTTAAGTAAGAAAAGTGAATAGAATAAGACTTGGGATGCACAAAATGACGTAAATGTTCATCAAGTGACACAAACGCACTTATGGGATGAACTATATTCCTTAAGAACAAAAAGTGATTAGAATAAGCCTTGGACTACATAAAAGTACGTAACTGTTCATCCAATGAGACAAACACGTTTATTGGATGAACTACATTTCTTAAGTACGAAAAGTGATTAAAATAAGCCTTGGAATGCACAAAATGACGTAAATGATAGATTAATGACACAAACGCGCTTATTGGATGAACTACATTCCTTAAGTACGAAAACTGATTAGAATAAGCCTTGGGATGCACAAAATGACGTAAAGGTTCATCCAATGATACAAGTGCTCTTATTGGATGAACTACATTCCTTAAGTACGAAAACTGATTAGAATAAGCCTTGGGATGCACAAAATGATGTAAAGGTTCATCCAATGATACAAACGCTTTTAATGGATGAATTACATTCCTTAAGGACGAAAAGTGATTAGAATAATCCTTGGGATGCACAAAATGACGTAAATGATCATCTAATGACACAAACGCGCTTATTGGATGAACTACATTCCTTAAGTACGAAGAGTGATTAGAATAAGCCTTGGGATGCACAAAATGACGTAAATTTTCATCCAATGGCACAAATGCACTTATTGGATGAACTACATCCTTAAGTACGAAAAGTGACTAGAATAAGCCTTGGGATGCACAAAATGATGTAAATGTTAAATTAATGACACAAACGCTCTTATTGGATGAACTACATTCCTTAAGTACGAAAAGCTATTAGAATGAGCCTTGGGATGCACAAAATGACGTCAATGTTAAATTCATGAAACAAACGCGCTTATTGGATGAACTACATTCCTTAAGAACGAAAAGTGATTAGAATAAACCTTGGGATGCACAAAATGACGTAAATGTTCATCCACTGACACAAATGCACTTATTGGATGAACTACATTCCTTATGTACGAAAAGTGATTAGAATAAGCCTTGGGATGCACAAAATGACGTAAATGTTCATCAAGTGACACAAACGCACTTATGAGATGAACTATATTTCTTAAGAACGAAAAGTGATTAGAATATGCCTTGGACTACATAAAATGACATAAATGTTCATCCAATGACACAAACGCGCTTATTGGATGAACTACATTCCTTAAAAACGAAAAGTGATTAAAATAAGCCTTGCGATACACAAAATGACGTAAATGATAGATTAATGACACAAACGCGCTTATTGGATGAACTACATTCCTTACGTACGAAAACTGATTAGATTAAGCTTTGGGATGCACAAAATGACGTAAAGGTTCATCCAATGATACAAATGCTCTTATTGGATGAACTACATTCCTTAAGTACGAAAACTGATTAGAATAAGCCATGGGATGCACAAAATCACGTAAAGGTTCATCCAATGATACAAACGCTTTTATTGGATGAATTACATTCCTTAAGGACGAAAAGTGATTAGAATAATCCTTGGGATGCACAAAATGACGTAAATGATCATCTAATGACACAAACGCACTTATTGGATTAACTACATTCCTTAAGTACGAAAAGTGATTAGAATAAGCCTTGGGATGCACAAAATGACGTAAATTTTCATCCAATGACACAAATGCACTTATTGGATGAACTACATCCTTAATTATAAAAAGTGATTAGAATAAGCCTTGGGATGCACAAAATGACGTAAATGTTAAATTAATGAAACAAACGCGCTTATTGGATGAACTACATTCCTTAAGAACGAAAAGTGATTAGAATAAACCTTGGGATGCACAAAATGACGTAAATGTTCATCCACTGACACAAATGCACTTATTGGATGAACTACATTCCTTAAGTACGAAAAGTGATTAGAATAAGCCTTGGGATGCACAAAATGACGACAATGTTCATCCAATGACACAAATGCACTTATTGGATGAACTACATTCCTTAAGTACGTAAAGTGACTAGAATAAGACTTGGGATGCACAAAATGACGTAAATGTTCATCCAATGACACAAACGCGCTTATTGGATGAACTACATTCCTTATGTACGAAAAGTGATTAGAATAAGCCTTGGGATGCACAAAATGACGTAAATGTTCATCAAGTGACACAAACGCACTTATGGGATGAACTATATTTCTTAAGAACGAAAAGTGATTAGAATAAGCCTTGGACTACATAAAATGACATAAATGTTCATCCAATGACACAAACGCGCTTATTGGATGAACTACATTCCTTAAAAACGAAAAGTGATTAAAAGAAGCCTTGCGATACACAAAATGACGTAAATGATAGATTAATGACACAAACGCGCTTATTGGATTAACTACATTCCTTACGTACGAAAACTGATTAGATTAAGCCTTGGGATGCACAAAATGACGTACAGGTTCATCCAATGATTCAAATGCTCTTATTGGATGAACTACATTCCTTAAGTACGAAAACTGATTAGAATAAGCCTTGGGATGCACAAAATGACGTAAAGGTTCATCCAATGATACAAACGCTTTTATTGGATGAATTACATTCCTTAAGGACGAAAAGTGATTAGAATAATCCTTGGGATGCACAAAATGACGTAAATGATCATCTAATGACACAAACGCACTTATTGGATTAAATACATTCCTTAAGTACGAAAAGTGATTAGAATAAGCCTTGGGATGCACAAAATGACGTAAATTTTCATCCAATGACACAAATGCACTTATTGGATGAACTACATCCTTAATTATAAAAAGTGATTAGAATAAGCCTTGGGATGCACAAAATGACGTAAATATTAAATTAATGAAACAAACGCGCTTATTGGATGAACTACATTCCTTAAGAACGAAAAGTGATTAGAATAAACCTTGGGATGCACAAAATGACGTAAATGTTCATCCACTGACACAAATGCACTTATTGGATGAACTACATTCCTTAAGTACGAAAAGTGATTAGAATAAGCCTTGGGATGCACAAAATGACGACAATGTTCATCCAATGACACAAATGCACTTATTGGATGAACTACATTCCTTAAGTACGTAAAGTGACTAGAATAAGACTTGGGATGCACAAAATGACGTAAATGTTCATCCAATGACACAAACGCGCTTATTGGATGAACTACATTCCTTATGTACGAAAAGTGATTAGAATAAGCCTTGGGATGCACAAAATGACGTAAATGTTCATCAAGTGACACAAACGCACTTATGGGATGAACTATATTTCTTAAGAACGAAAAGTGATTAGAATAAGCCTTGGACTACATAAAATGACATAAATGTTCATCCAATGACACAAACGCGCTTATTGGATGAACTACATTCCTTAAAAACGAAAAGTGATTAAAATAAGCCTTGCGATACACAAAATGACGTAAATGATAGATTAATGACACAAACGCGCTTATTGGATTAACTACATTCCTTACGTACGAAAACTGATTAGATTAAGCCTTGGGATGCACAAAATGACGTAAAGGTTCATCCAATGATTCAAATGCTCTTATTGGATGAACTACATTCCTTAAGTACGAAAACTGATTAGAATAAGCCTTGGGATGCACAAAATGACGTAAAGGTTCATCCAATGATACAAACGCTTTTATTGGATGAATTACATTCCTTAAGGACGAAAAGTGATTAGAATAATCCTTGGGATGCACAAAATGACGTAAATGATCATCTAATGACACAAACGCACTTATTGGATTAAATACATTCCTTAAGTACGAAAAGTGATTAGAATAAGCCTTGGGATGCACAAAATGACGTAAATTTTCATCCAATGACACAAATGCACTTATTGGATGAACTACATCCTTAATTATAAAAAGTGATTAGAATAAGCCTTGGGATGCACAAAATGACGTAAATATTAAATTAATGAAACAAACGCGCTTATTGGATGAACTACATTCCTTAAGAACGAAAAGTGATTAGAATAAACCTTGGGATGCACAAAATGACGTAAATGTTCATCCACTGACACAAATGCACTTATTGGATGAACTACATTCCTTAAGTACGAAAAGTGATTAGAATAAGCCTTGGGATGCACAAAATGACGACAATGTTCATCCAATGACACAAATGCACTTATTGGATGAACTACATTCCTTAAGTACGTAAAGTGACTAGAATAAGACTTGGGATGCACAAAATGACGTAAATGTTCATCCAATGACACAAACGCGCTTATTGGATGAACTACATTCCTTATGTACGAAAAGTGATTAGAATAAGCCTTGGGATGCACAAAATGACGTAAATGTTCATCAAGTGACACAAACGCACTTATGGGATGAACTATATTTCTTAAGAACGAAAAGTGATTAGAATAAGCCTTGGACTACATAAAATGACATAAATGTTCATCCAATGACACAAACGCGCTTATTGGATGAACTACATTCCTTAAAAACGAAAAGTGATTAAAATAAGCCTTGCGATACACAAAATGACGTAAATGATAGATTAATGACACAAACGCGCTTATTGGATTAACTACATTCCTTACGTACGAAAACTGATTAGATTAAGCCTTGGGATGCACAAAATGACGTAAAGGTTCATCCAATGATTCAAATGCTCTTATTGGATGAACTACATTCCTTAAGTACGAAAACTGATTAGAATAAGCCTTGGGATGCACAAAATGACGTAAAGGTTCATCCAATGATACAAACGCTTTTATTGGATGAATTACATTCCTTAAGGACGAAAAGTGATTAGAATAATCCTTGGGATGCACAAAATGATGTAAATGATCATCTAATGACACAAACGCACTTATTGGATTAACTACATTCCTTAAGTACGAAAAGTGATTAGAATAAGCCTTGGGATGCACAAAATGACGTAAATTTTCATCCAATGACACAAATGCACTTATTGCATGAACTACATCCTTAATTATAAAAAGTGATTAGAATAAGCCTTGGGATGCACAAAATGACGTAAATGTTAAATTAATGACACAAACGCGCTTGTTGGATGAACTACAATCCTTAGGTACGAAAAGTGATTAGAATATGCCTTGGGATGCACAAAATGACGTAAATGTTAAATTAATGACACAAACGCGCTTATTGGATGAACTGCATTACTTAAGAACGAAAAGTGATTAGAATAAACCTTGGGATGCACAAAATGACGTAAATATCCATCCACTGACACAAATGCACTTATTGGATGAACTACATTCCTTAAGTACGAAAAGTGAGTAGAATAAGACTTGGGATACACAAAATGACGTAAATGTTCATCAAGTGACACAAACGCACTTATGGGATGAACTATATTCCTTAAGAACGAAAAGTGATTAGAATAAGCCTTGTACTACATAAAAGTACGTAAATGTTCATCCAATGAGACAAACGCGTTTATTGGATGAACTACATTCCTTACGTACGAAAAGTGATTAAAATAAGCCTTGGGATGCACAAAATGACGTAAATGATAGATTAATGACACAAACGCGCTTATTGGATGAACTACATTCCTTAAGTAAGAAAAGTGAATAGAATAAGACTTGGGATGCACAAAATGACGTAAATGTTCATCAAGTGACACAAACGCACTGATGGGATGAACTATATTCCTTAAGAACAAAAAGTGATTAGAATAAGCCTTGGACTACATAAAAGTACGTAAATGTTCATCCAATGAGACAAACACGTTTATTGGATGAACTACATTCCTTAAGTACGAAAAGTGATTAAAATAAGCCTTGGAATGCACAAAATGACGTAAATGATAGATTAATGACACAAACGCACTTATTGGATGAACTACATTCCTTAAGTACGAAAACTGATTAGAATAAGCCTTGGGATGCACAAAATGACGTAAAGGTTCATCCAATGATACAAGTGCTCTTATTGGATGAACTACATTCCTTAAGTACGAAAATTGATTAGAATAAGCCTTGGGATGCACAAAATGACGTAAAGGTTCATCCAATGATACAAACGCTTTTAATGGATGAATTACATTCCTTAAGGACGAAAAGTGATTAGAATAATCCTTGGGATGCACAAAATGACGTAAATGATCATCTAATGACACAAACGCGCTTATTGGATGAACTACATTCCTTAAGTACGAAGAGTGATTAGAATAAGCCTTGGGATGCACAAAATGACGTAAATTTTCATCCAATGGCACAAATGCACTTATTGGATGAACTACATCCTTAAGTACGAAAAGTGACTAGAATAAGCCTTGGGATGCACAAAATGATGTAAATGTTAAATGAATGACACAAACGCTCTTATTGGATGAACTACATTCCTTAAGTACGAAAAGCTATTAGAATGAGCCTTGGGATGCACAAAATGACGTCAATGTTAAATTAATGAAACAAACGCGCTTATTGGATGAACTACATTCCTTAAGAACGAAAAGTGATTAGAATAAACCTTGGGATGCACAAAATGACGTAAATGTTCATCAAGTGACACAAACGCACTTATGGGATGAACTATTTTCCTTAAGAACGAAAGGTGATTAGAATAAGCCTTGGACTACATAAAATGACGTAAATGTGCATCCAATGACACAAACGCGTTTATTGGATGAACTACATTCCTTAAGTACGAAAACTATTTAGAATATTCCTGGGGATGCACAAAATGACGTAAAGGTTCATCTTCTGACACAAACGTGCTTATTGGATGAACTACATTCCTTAAGTCCGAAAACTAATTAGAATAAGCTTTGGGATGCACAAAATGACGTAAATGTTCATCCAATGACACAAACGCGCTTATTGGATGAACTACATTCCTTAAGTACGAAAAGCGATTAGAATAAGCCTTGGGATGCACAAAATGACGTAAATGTTCTTCCAATGACACAAACGCGGTTATTGGATGAACTACATTCCTTAAGTACGAAAAGTGATTAGAATAATCCTTTGGGTGCACAAAATGACGTAAATGTTAAATTAATGACACAAACTCGCTTATTGGATGAACTACATCCTTAAGTACGAAAAGTGATTTGAATAAGCCATGGGATGCACAAAATGACGTAAATGTTCATCCAATGACACAAATGCACTTATTGGAAGAACTACATTCTTTAAGTACGAAAAGAGGTTAGAATAGGCCTTTGGATGCCCAAAATGACGTAAATGTTCTTCCAATGACACAAACGCGGTTATTGGATGAACTACATTCCTTAAGTACGAAAAGTGACTAGAATAAGCCTTGGGATGCATAAAATGACCTAAATGTTAAATTAATGACACAAAGGGGCTTATTGGATGTACTTCATTCCTTAAGTACGAAGAGTGATTAGAAGAAGCCTTGGGATGCACAAAATGTCGTAAATGTTCATCCAATGACACAAACGCACTTATTGGATGAACTACATTCCTTAAGTACAAAAAGTGATTAAAGTAAGCCTTGGGATGCACAAAATGACGTAAATGTTAAATTAATGAACAAAACGTGATTAAAATAAGCCTTGGGATGCACAAAATGACGACAATGTTCATCCAATGACACAAATGCACTTACTGGATCAACTACTTTCCTTAAGTACGTAAAGTGACTAGAATAAGACTTGGGATTCACAAAATGACGTAAATGTTCATCCAATGACACAAACGCGCTTATTGGATGAACTACATTCCTTATGTATGAAAAGTGATTAGAATAAGCCTTGGGATGCACAAAATGACGTAAATGTTCATCAAGTGACACAAACGCACTTATGGGATGAACTATATTCCTTAAGAATGAAAAGTGATTAGAATAAGCCTTGGACTACATACAATGACGTAAATGTTCATCCAATGACACAAAAGCGCTTATTGGATGAACTACATTCCTTAAGTACGAAAAGTGATTAAAATAAGCGTTGGGATGCACAAAATGACGTAAAGGATAGATTAATGACACAAACGCGTTTATTGGATGAACTACATTCCTTAAGTACGAAAACTGATTAGAATAAGCCTTGGGATGCACAAAATGACGTAAAGGTTCATCCAATGATACAAATGCTCTTATTGGATGAACTACATTCCTTAAGTACGAAAACTGATTAGAATAAGCCTTGGGATTCACAAAATGACGTAAAGGTTCATCCAATGATACAAACGCTTTTATTGGATGAATTACATTCCTTAAGGACGAAAAGTGATTAGAATAAGCCTTGGGATGCACAAAATGACGTAAATTTTCATCCAATGACAAAAATGCACTTATTGGATTAACTACATCCTTAAGTACGGAAAGTGACAAGAATAAGCCTTGGGATGCACAAAATGACGTAAATGTTAAATTAATGACACAAATGCGGTTATTGGATGAACTACATTGCTTAAGTACGAAAAGTGATTAGAATAAGCCTTGGGATGCACAAAATGACGTAAATGTTAAATTGATGACACAAACGCGCCTATTAGATGATTTGCATTCCTTAAGAACGAAAAGTGATTAGAATAAACCTTGGGATGCACAAAATGACGTAAATGTTCATCGACTGACACAAATGCACTTATTGGATGAACTACATTCCTTAAGTACGAAAAGTGATTAGAATAAGCCTTGGGATGCAGAAAATGACGACAATGTTCATCCAATGACACAAATGCACTTACTGGATGAATTACTTTCCTTAAGTACGTAAAGTGCATAGAATAAGACTTGGGATGCAAAAAATGACGTAAAGGTTCAACCAATGATACAAATGCTCTTATTGGATGAACTACATTCCTTAAGTACGAAAACTGATTAGAATAAGCCTTGGGATGCACAAAATGACGTAACGGTTCATCCAATGATACAAACGCTTTTATTGGATGAATTACATTCCTTAAGGACGAAAAGTGATTAGAATAAGCCTTGGGATGCACAAAATGACGTAAATTTTCAACCAATGACACAAATGCACTTATTGGATGAACTACATCCTTAAGTACGAAAAGTGACTAGAATAAGCCTTGGGATGCACAAAATGACGTAAATGTTAAATTGATGACACAAACACGCTTATTGGATGATTTGCATTCCTTAAGAACGAAAAGTGATTAGAATAAACCTTGGGATGCACAAAATGACGAAAATGTTTATCCACTGACACAAATGCACTTATTGGATGAACTACATTCCTTAAGTACGAAAAGTGATTAGAATAAGCCTCGGGATGCACAAAATGACGTAAATGATAGATTAATGACACAAACGCGCTTATTGGATGAACTACATTCCTTAAGTACGAAAACTGATTAGAATAAGCCTTTAGATGCACAAAATGTCGTAAATGTTAAATTAATGAACGAAAAGTAATTACAATAAGCCTTGGGATGCACAAAATGACGTAAATGATAGATTAATGACACAAACGCGCTTATTGGATGAACTGCATTCCTTAAGAACGAAAAGTGATTAGAATAAACCTTGGGATGCATAAAATGACGTAAATGTTCATCCACTGACACAAATGCACTTATTGGATGAACTACATTACTTAAGTACGAAAAGTGATTAGAATAAGCCTTCGGATGCACAAAATGACGACAATGTTCATCCAATGACACAAATGCACTTATTGGATGAACTACATTCCTTAAGTACGAAAAGTGACTAGAATAAGCCTTGGTATGCACAAAATGACGACAGTGTTCATCCAATGACACAAATGCACTTATTGGATGAACTACATTCCTTAAGTACGAAATGTGACTAGAATAAGACTTGGGATGCACAAAATGACATAAATGTTCATCCAATGACACAAACGCGCTTATTGGATGAACTACATTCGTTATGTACGAAAAGTGACTAGAATAAACCTTGGGATGCACAAAATGACGTAAATGTTCATCAAGTGACACAAACGCACTTATGGGATGAACTATATTCCTTAAGAACGAAAGGTGATTAGAATAAGCCTTGGACTACATAAAATGACGTAAATGTGCAATCAATGACACGAACGCGCTTATTGGATGAACTACATTCCTTAAGTACGAAAAGTGATTAAAATAAGCCTTGGGATGCACAAAATGACGTAAATGATAGATTAATGACACAAACGCGTTACTGGATGAACTACATTCCTTAAGTACGAAAACTATTTAGAATATTCCTGGCGATGCACAAAATGACGTAAAGGTTCATCCAATGATACAAATGCTCTTATTTGATGAACTACATCCCTTAAGTACGAAAACTGATTAGAATAAGCATTGGGATGCACAAAATGACGTAAAGGTTCATCCAATGATACAAACGCTTTTATTGGATGAATTACATTCCTTAAGGACGAAAAGTGATTAGAATAATCCTTGGGATGCACAAAATGACATAAATGATAGATTAATGACTCAAACGCGCTTATTGGATGAACTACATTCCTTAAGTACGAAAACTGATTAGAATAAGCCTTGGGATGCACAAAATGACGTAAAGGTTCATCCAATGATACGAATGCTTTTATTGGATGAACTACATTCCTTAAGTACGAAAAGTGATTAGAATAAGCCTTGGGATGCATAAAATGACGTAAATGTTGATTCCAATGACACAAATGCTCTTATTGGATGAACTACATACCTTAAGTACGAAAAGTGATTATAATAAGCCTTGGGATGCACAAAATGACGTAAAGGTTCATCCAATGATACAAACGCTTTTATTGGATGAATTACATTCCTTAAGGACGAAAACTGATTAGAATAAGCCTTGGGATGCACAAAATGACGTAAATGTTCATCCAATGACACAAATGCACTTATTGGATGAACTACATACCTTAAGTACGAAAAGTGATTATAATAAGCCTTGGGATGCACAAAATGACGTAAATGTTCATCCAATGACACAAACACACTTATTGGATGAACTACATTCCTTAAGTACAAAAAGTGATTAAAGTAAGCCTTGAGATACACAAAATGACGTAAATGTTAAATTAATGAACAAAAAGTAATTAGAATAAGCCTTGGGATGCACAAAATGACGTACATGATAGATTAATGACACAAACGCGCTTATTGGATGAACTACTGATTAGAATAAGCCTTGGGTTGCACAAAATGACGTAACGGTTCATCCAATGATAGAAATGCTCTTATTGGATGAACTATATTCCTTAAGTACGAAAACTGATTAGAATAAGCCTTGGGATGCACAAAATGATGTAAAGGTTCATCCAATGATACAAACGCTTTTATTGGATGAATTACATTCCTTAAGGACGAAAAATGATTAGAATAATCCTTGCGATGCACAAAATGAGGTAATAATCATCTAATGACACAAACGCGTTTATTGGATGAACTACAATCCTTAAGTATGAAAAGTGATTAGAATAAGCCTTGGGATGCACAAAATGACGTAAATTTTAAATTAATGACACAAACGCGCTTATTGGATGAACTGCATTCCTTAAGAACGAAAAGTGATTAGAATAAACCTTGGGATGCACAAAATGACGTAAATGTTCATCCACTGACACAAATGCACTTATTGGATGAACTACATTTCTTAAGTACGAAAAGTGATTAGAATAAGCCTTGGGATGCATAAAATGACGACAATGTTCATCCAATGACACAAATGCACTTATTGGATGAACTACATTCCTTAAGTATGAAAAGTGACTAGAATAAGCCTTGGGATGCACAAAATGACGACAATGTTCATCCAATGACACAAATGCACTTATTGGATGAACTACATTCCTTAAGTACGACAAGTGACTAGAATAAGACTTGGGATACACAAAATGACGTAAATGTTTATCCAATGACACAAACGCGCTTATTGGATGAACTACATTATTTATGTACGAAAAGTGACTAGAATTAGCCTTCGGATGCACAAAATGACGTAAATGTTCATCCAGTGACATAAACGCACTTATGGGATGAACTATACTCCTTAAGAACGAAAAGTGATTAGAATAAGCCTTGCACTACATAAAATGACGTAAATGATCATCCAATGACACAAACACGCTTAATGGATGAACTACATTCCTTAAGTACGAAAAGTGATTAAAATAAGCCTTGGGATACACAAAATGACGTAAATGATAGATTAATGACACAAACGCGCTTATTGGATGAACTACATTCCTTAAGTACGAAAAGTGATTAGAATAAGCCTTGGGATGCATAAAATGACGTAAATGTTGATCCCAATGACACAAATGCTCTTATTGGATGAACTACATTCCTTATGTACGATAACTGATTAGAATAAGCCTTGGAATGCACAAAATGAACTAAATGTTAAATTAATGACACAATCGCTTTTATTGGGTGAACTAAATTGCTTAAGTACGAAAAGTGATTAGAATAAGCCTTGCGATGTACAAAATGACGTAAATGTTCATCGAATGACACAAACGCGCTTATTGGATGAACTACATTCCTTAAGTACGAAAAGCGATTAGAATAAGCCTTGGGATGCACAAAATGACGTAAATAATCATCTAATGACACAAACGTGCTTATTGGATGAACGACATTCCTTAACTACGAAAAGCGATTAGAATATCCCTTGGGCTGCACAAAATGACGTAAATGTTCATCCAATGACACAAACGCGCTTATTAGATGAACTACATTCCTCAAGTACGAAAAGTGATTAGAATAAGCCTTGGGATGCAAAAAATGACATAAATGTTCATCTAATGAAACAAACGCGCTTAATGGATGAACTACATTCCTTAAGTACGAAAAGTGATTAACATAAGCCTTGGAATGCACAAAATGACGTAAATGTTCATCCAATGACACAAAAGCTCTTATTCGATGAACTACATTCCTTATGTACGAAAAGTGAAAAGATAAGGCTTGGGATGCACAAAATGACGTAAATGTTCATCCAATGACACAAACGCGCTTATTAGATGAACTACATTCCTTAAGTACGAAAAGTGATTAGAATAAGCCTTGGGATGCACAAACTGACGTAAATGATCATCCAATGACAAAAACGCACATATTGGATGAACTACATTCCTTAAGTACGAAAAGTGATTAGAATAAGCCTTGGGATGCACAAAATGACGTAAATGTTAAATTAACGAACGAAAAGTAATTAGAATAAGCCTTTGGATGCACAAAATGACGTAAATGTTAGATTAATGACACAAACGCGCTTATTGGATGAACTACATTCCTTATGTACGAAAAATTATTTAAATAAGCCTTGGGATGCACAAAATGACGTAAATGTTCATCTAATGACACAAAGCAGTTATGGGATGAACTCTATTCCTTAAGAACGAAAAGTGATTAGAATAAGCCTTGTACTACATAAAATGACGTAAATGTTCATCCAATGACACAAATGCACTTATTGGATGAACTACATACCTTAAGTACGAAAAGTCATTATAATAAGCCTTTGGATGCACAAAATGACGTCAATGTTAGATTAATGACACAAACGCGCTTATTGGATGAAGCACATTCCTTAAGTACGAAAAGTGATTAGAATAAGCCTTGGGATGCACAAAATGACGTAAATGTTCATCCAATGATACAAATGCTCTTATTGGATGAACTACATTCCTTAAGTACGAAAAGTGATTAGAATAAGCCTTGGGATGCAAAAAGTGACATAAATGTTCTTTCAATGACACAAACGCGGTGATTGGATGAATTACATTCCTTAAGTACGAAAAGTGATTAGAATAATCCTTGGGATGCACAAAATGACGTAAATGTTAAATTAATGACACAAGCGCGCTTATTCGATGAACTAAATTACTTAAGTACGAAAAGTAATTAGAATAAACCATGGGATGCACAAAATCACATAAATATTCATCCAATGACACAAGCGCCCTTATTGGATGAACTTCATTCCTTAAGTACAAAAAGTGATTAGAATAAGCCTTGGGATGCACAAAATGACGTAAATGTTCATCCAATGACACAAATGCACTTATTGGATGAACTACATTCCTTAAGTACAAAAAGTGATTAGAATAATCCTTCTGATGCACAAAATGACCTAAACGTTCATCCAATGACACAAATACGCTTATTGGATGAACTACATTCCTTATCTACCAAAAATGATTTGAATAAGCCTTGGGATGCACAAAATGACGTAAATGTTCATCCAATGACACAAAGCAGTTATGGGATGAACTATATTCCTTAAGAATGAAAAGTGATTAGAATAAGCCTTGTACTACATAAAATGACGTAAATGTTCATCCAATGACACAAATGCACTTATTGGATGAACTACATACCTTAAGTACGAAAAATGATTATAATAAGCCATGGGATGCACAAAATGACGTAAATGTCAAATCAATGACACAAACGCGCTTATTGGATGAACTACATTCCTTAAATACGAAAAGTGATTAGAATAAGCCTTGGGATGCACAAAATGACGTAAATGTTCATCCAATGACACAAACGCGCTTATTGGATGAACTACATTCCTTAAGTACGAAAACTGATTAAAATAAGCCTTTGGATGCACAAAATGACGTAAATGTTAGATTAATGACACAAACGCGCTTATTGGATGAAGTACATTACTTAAGTACGAAAACTGATTAGAATAAGCCTTGGGATGCACAAAATGACGTAAATGTTCATCCAATGATACAAATGCTCTTATTCGATGAACTACATTCCTTAAGTACGAAAAGTGATTAGAATAAGCCTTGTGATTCACAAAATGACGTAAATGTGCATCCAATGACACAAATGCGCTTATTGGATGAACTACATTCCTTATGTACGAAAACTTATTAGAATAGGCCTTGGGATGCACAAAATGACGTAAATGTTGAATTAGTGACACAAACACGCTTATTGGATGAACTACATTCCTTAAGTACGAAAAGTGATTAGAATAAGCCTTTGGATGCACAAAATGACGTAAATGTTCATCCAATGACAAAAACGCACTAATTGGATGAACTACATTCCTTAAGTACGAAAAGTGATTAGAATAAGCCTTGGGATGCACAAAATGACGTAAATGTTCATCCAATGATACAAATGCTCTTATTGGATGAACTACATTCCTTAAGTACAAAAAGTGATTAGAATAAGCCATGGGATGCACAAAGTGACATAAATGTTCTTTCAATGACACAAACGCGGTGATTGGATGAATTACATTCCTTAAGTACGAAAAGTGATTAAAATAAACCTTGGGATGCACAAAATGACATAAATGTTAAATTAATGACACAAACACGCTTATTGGATGAACTAAATTCCTTAAGTACGAAAAGTAATTAGAATAAACCTTGGGATGCACAAAATGAGATAAATATTCATCCAATGACACAAACGCGCTTATTGGATGAACTTCATTCCTTAAGTACAAAAAGTGATTAGAATAAGGCTTGGGATGCACAAAATGACGTAAATGTTCATCCAATGACACAAATGCACTTATTGGATGAACTACATTCCTTAAGTACGAAAAGTGATTAGAATAATCCTTGTGATGTACAAAATGACCTAAACGTTCATCATGACACAAATGTACTTATTGGATGAACTACATACCTTAAGTACGAAAAGTGATTATAATAAGCCATGGGATGCACAAAATGATGTAAATGTTAAATCAATGACACAAACGCGCTTATTGGATGAACTACATTCCTTATGTACGAAAAATTATTTGAATAAGCCTTGGGATGCACAAAATAACGTAAATGTTCATCCCATGACACAAACGCACTTATGGGAAGAACTATATTCCTTAAGAACGAAAAGTGATTAGAATAAGCCATGGGATGCACAAAATGACGTAAATGTCAAATCAATGACACAAACGCGCTTATTGGATGAACTACATTCATTAAGTACGAAAAGAGATTAGAATAAGCCTTGGGATGCACAAAATGACGTAAATTTTCATCCAATGACACAAACGCGCTTATTGGATGAACTACATTCCTTAAGTACGAAAACTGATTAGAATAAGCCTTGGGATTCATAAAATGAAGTAAATGTTCATCCAATGACACAAACGCGCTTATTGGATGAACTACATTCCTTAAGTACGAAAACTGATTAAATAAGCCTTTGGATGCACAAAATGACGTAAATGTTAGATTAATGACACAAACGCGCTTATTGGATGAAGTACATTCCTTAAGTACGAAAACTGATTAGAATAAGCCTTGGGATGCACAAAATGACGTAAATGTTGATCCAATGACACAAACGCGCTTATTGGATGAACTACATTCCATAAGTACGAAAACTGATTAAAATAAGCCTTTGGATGCACAAAATGATGTAAATGTTAGATTAATGACACAAACGCGCTTATTGGATGAAGTACATTACTTAAGTAGGAAAACTGATTAGAATAAGCCTTGGGATGCACAAAATGACGTAAATGTTCATCCAATGATACAAATGCTCTTATTGGATGAACTACATTCCTTAAGTACGAAAAGTGATTAGAATAAGCCTTGTGATGCACAAAATGACGTAAATGTTCATCCAATGACACAAATGCGCTTATTGGATGAACTACATTCCTTATGTACGAAAACTTATTAGAATAAGCCTTGGGATGCACAGAATGACGTAAATGTTAAATTAGTGACACAAACACGCTTATTGGATGAACTACATACCTTAAGTACGAAAAGTGATTAGAATAAGCCTTGGGATGCACAAAATGACGTAAATGTTCATCCAATGACAAAAACGCACTAATTGGATGAACTACATTCCTTAAGTACGAAAAGTGATTAGAATAAGCCTTGGGATGCACAAAATGACGTAAATGTTCATCGAATGATACAAATGCTCTTATTGGATGAACTACATTCCTTAAGTACAAAAAGTGATTAGAATAAGCCTTGGGATGCACAAAGTGACATAAATGTTCTTTCAATGACACAAACGCGGTGATTGGAAGAATTACATTCCTTAAGTACGAAAAGTGATTAAAATAATCCTTGGGATGCACAAAATGACGTAAATGTTAAATTAATGACACAAACACGCTTATTGGATGAACTAAATTCCTTAAGTTCGAAAAATAATTAGAATAAACCTTGGGATGCACAAAATGACATAAATATTCATCCAATGACACAAACACGCTTATTGGATGAACTTCATTCCTTAAGTACAAAAAGTGATTAGAATAAGCCTTGGGATGCACAAAATGACGTAAATGTTCATCCAATGACACAAATGCGCTTATTGGATGAACTACATTCCTTATGTACGAAAACTTATTAGAATAAGCCTTGGATGCACAAAATGACGTAAATGTTAAATTAGTGACACAAACACGCTTATTGGATGAACTACATTCCTTAAGTACGAAAAGTGATTAGAATAAGCCTTGGGATGCACAAAATGACGTAAATGTTCATCCAATGACAAAAACGCACTAATTGGATGAACTACATTCCTTAAGTACGAAAAGTGATTAGAATAAGCCTTAGGATGCACAAAATGACGTAAATGTTCATCCAATGATACAAATGCTCTTATTGGATGAACTACATTCCTTAAGTACGAAAAGTGATTAGAATAAGCCTTGGGATGCACAAAGTGACATAAATAATCTTTCAATGACACAAACGCGGTGATTGGATGAATTACATTCCTTAAGTACGAAACGTGATTAAAATAATCCTTGGGATGCACAAAATGACGTAAATGTTAAATTAATGACACAAACACGCTTATTGGATGAATTAAATTACTTAAGTACGAAAAGTAATTAGAATAAACCTTGGGATGCACAAAATGACATAAATATTCATCCAATGACACAAACGCGCTTATTGGATGAACTTCATTCCTTAAGTACAAAAAGTGATTAGAATAAGGCTTGGGATGCACAAAATGACGTAAATGTTCATCCAATGACACAAATGCACTTATTGGATGAAGTACATTCCTTAAGTACGAAAAGTGATTAGAATAATCCTTGTGATGCACAAAATGACCTAAACGTTCATCCAATGACACAAATGCACTTATTGGATGAACTACATACGTAAGTACGAAAAGTGATTATAATAAGCCATGGGATGCACAAAATGATGTAAATGTTAAATCAATGACACAAACGCGCTTATTGGATGAACTACATTCCTTATGTACGAAACATTATTTGAATAAGCCTTGGGATGCACAAAATAATGTAAATGTTCATCCCATGACACAGACGCACTTATGGGAAGAACTATATTCCTTAAGAACGAAAAGTGATTAGAATAAGCCATGGGATGCACAAAATGACGTAAATGTCAAATCAATGACACAAACGCGCTTATTGGATCAACTACATTCCTTAAGTACGAAAAGTGATTAGAATAAGCCTTGGGATGCACAAAATGACGTAAATGTTCATCTAATGACACAAAGCACTTATGGGATGAACTATATTCCTTAAGAACAAAAAGTGATTAGAATAAGCCTTGGACTACATAAAATGACGTAACTGTTCATCCAATGACACAAATGCACTTATTGGATGAACTACATACCTTAAGTACGGAAAGTGATTATAGTAAGCCATGGGATGCACAAAATGACGTAAATGTTAAATCAATGACACAAACGCGCTTATTGGATGAACTACATTCCTTAAGTACGAAAACTGATTAGAATAAGCCTTGGGATGCATAAAATGAAGTAAATGTTCATCCAATGACACAAACGCGCTTATTGGATGAACTACATCCCTTAAGTACGAAAACTGATTAAATAAGCCTTTGGATGCACAAAATGACGTAAATGTTAGATTAATGACACAAACGCGCTTATTGGATGAAGTACATTCCTTAAGTACGAAAAGTGATTAGAATAAGACTTGGGATGCAAAAAAATGACGTAAATGTTCATCGAATGACACAAATGCGCTTATTGGATGAACTACATTCCTTATGTACGAAAAGTGATTAGAATAAGGCTTGGGATGCACAAAATGACTTAAATATTCATCCAATGACACAAATGCACTTGTTGGATTAACTACATTCATTAAGTGCGAAAACTGATTAGGATAAGCCTTGGGATGCACAAATGACGTGATTGTTCATCGAATGACACACAAGCTCTTATTGGATGAACTACATTCCTTAAGTACGAAAAGTGATAAGATAAGGCTTGGGATGCACAAAATGACGTAAATGTTCGTCCAATGATGCAAAGGCACTTATTGGATAGACTACATTCCTTATGTACGAAAAGTGATTAGAATAAGTCTTGGGATGCACAAAATGACGTAAATGTTAAATTAATGACACAAATGCACGAAAAGTGATTAGAATCAGCCTTCGGATGCACAAAATGACGTAAATATTCATCCAATTACACAAATGCACTTATTGGATGAACTACATTTCCTATGTACGAAAAGCGATTAGAATAAGCCTTGGGATGCACAAAATGACGTAAATGTTCATCCAATGACACAAATGCACTTATTGGATAGACTACATTCCTTAAGTACGAAAAGTGATTAGAATAGGCCTTGGGATGCACAAAATGATGTAAATGTTCATCCAATGACACAAACGCACTTATTGGATGAACTGCATTCCTTAACTAAGAAAAGTGGTTAGAATAAGCCTTGGGATGCACAACATGACGTAAATGTTAAATCAATGACACAAATGCGCTTATTGGAAAAACTACATTTCTTATGCACGAAAAGTGATTAGAATAAGCCTTGGGATGCACATAATGACGTAAATATTCATCCAATTACACAAATGCACTTATTGGATGAACTACATTTCCTATGTATGAAAAGTGATTAGAATAAGCCTTGCGATGCAAAAATGACGTAAATGTTCATCCAATGACACAAATGCACTTATTGGATAGACTACATTCCTTAAGTACGAAAAGTGATTAGAATAAGCCTTGGGATGCACAGAATGGCATAAATGTTCGTCCAATGACACAAATGCGCTTATTGGATGAACTACATTCCTTAAGTACGAAAAGAGATTAGAATAAGCCTTGAGATGCACAAAATGACGTAAATTTTCATTCAATGACACAAATGCACTTATCGAATGAACTATATTCCTTAAGTACGAAAAGTGATAGAATAAGCCTTGGAATGCACAAAATTACGTAATTGTTCATCCAATGTCACAAATGCAGTTATTGGATGAACTACATTCCTTAAGTACGAAAAGAGATTAGAAAATAGCCTTGGGATGCACAAAATGACGTAAATGTTCATCCAATGACAACAATGCACTTATTGGATGAACTACATTCCTTAATTACGAAAAGAGATTAGAATAAGCCTTGGGATGCACAAAATGATCTAAATGTTAAATTAATGACAGAAACGCACTTACTAGATGAACTACATTCCTTATGTACGAAATGTGATTAGAATAAGCCTTGGGATCCACAATATGACGTAAATGTTCATCCAATGACATAAATGCACTTATTGGCTACCTATATTCCTTAAGTACGAAAAGTGATTAGAATAAGCCTTAGGATGCATTAAATGACATAAATGTTAAATTAATGACACGAACGCGTTTATTGGATGAACTACATTCTTCAAATACGAAAAGTGATTAGACTAAGCCTTGGAATGCACAAAATGACGTAATTGTTCATCCAATGTCACAAATGCAGTTATTGAATGAACTACAATCCTTAAGTACGAAAAGAGATTAGAATAAGCCTTGGGATGCACAAAATGACGTCAATGTTCATCCAATCACACAAACGCGCTTATTGGTTGAACTACATTCCTTAAGTACGAAAAGTGATTAGAATATGCCTTGGGATGCACAAAATGACGTATATGTTCATCCAATGACGCAAATGCACTTATTTGATGAATTACATTCTTTAAGTTCGAAAAGTGATGAGAATAAGCATTGGGATGCACAAAATGACGTAAATGTTAAATTAATGACACAAACGCGCTTATTGGATGAACTACATTCCTTAAGTATGAAAAGTGATTAGAATAAGCCTTGGGATGCACAAAATGACATAAATGTTAAATTAATGACACAAACGTGCTTATTGGATGAACTACATCCCTTAAGTACGAAAAGTGATTAGAATAAGCCTTAGGATGCACAAAATGACGTAAATGTTCATCCAATGACGCAAATGCACTTATTTGATGAATTACATTCTTTAAGTTCGAAATGTTCAGCCAATGACGTAAATGTTAAATTAATGACACAAATGCACTTATTGGAAGAACAACATGGGTTAAGAACGAAAAGTGATTTACATAAGCCTTGGAATTCAAAAAATGACGTAAATGTTCATCCAATGACACCAACGTAATTGGATGAACAACATTGGTTAAGAATGAAAAGTGATTAGAATGAGCCTTGTCATGCATAGAATTACGTAAATGTTCATCCAATGACACAAACGCACTTATTGGACGAACTACATTCCTTAAGAACGAAAAGTGATAAGAATAAGCCTTCGGATGCACCAACTCACGTATATGTTCATCCAATGACACAAACGCACTATTTGGATGAACAACATTGGTGAAGAACGAAAAGTGATTGGCATAAGCATTGGATTGCTCAAAATGACGAAAATGTTCATCCAATGACACAAACACACTTATTGGATGAACTACATTCTTTAAGAGCGAAAATTGATTAGAATAAGTTTTGGAATGCACAAAATGACATAAATGTTCATCCAATGACACAAACGCACTTATTAGATGGAGTACTTTCCTTATGAACGAAAAGTGATTAGAATAAGCCTTGGGATGCACCAAATGTCGTAAATGTTCATCTTATGACACAAACGCACTTATTGGATGAACTACATTCCTTAAGAACGAAAAGTGATTAGAATAAGCCTTGGGATGCACCGAATGACGTGTATGTTCATCCAATGACACAAACACACTTCTTGGATGAACTATATTCCTTACGATTGAAAAGTAGTTAGAATTAACCTTGGGATGCACAAAATGACGTAAATGTTTATCTAATGACATAAACGCACTTATTGGATGAACTACATTCCTTAAGAACGAAAAGAGATTAGAATAGTCCTTAGGATGCACAAAATGACGTAAATGTTAAATTAAAGCGACAAACGCATTTATTGGATGAACAACATTGGTTAAGAACGAAAAGTGATTAGAATAAGCCTTGGAATAAACAAAATTACGTAAATGTTCATCCAATGACACAAATGCACTTATTGGATGAACTACATTCCTTAAGTACGAAAAGAGATTAGAATATGCCTTGGGATGCACAAAATGATGTAAATTTTCATCCAATGACACAAATGCACTTATTGGATGAACTTCATCCTTAAGTACGAAAAGTGATTAGAATAAGCCTTGGGATGCACAAAATGACATAAATGTTAAATTAATGACACAAATGCGTTTATTGGATGAACTACATTCCATAAGTACGAAAAGTGATTAGAGTAAGCCTTGGGATGCACAACATGACGTAAATGTTCATCCAATGACACAAATGCACTTATTTGATGAACTAGATTCTCAAAGTTAAACAAGTGATTAGAATAAGCCTTGGGATGCACAAAATGACGTAAATGTTAAATTAATGACACAAACGCGCTTATTGGATGAACTACATTCCTTTAGTACGAAAAGTGATTAGAATAAGCCTTGGGATGCACAAAATGACGTAAGCGTTCATCCAATGACACAAATGCACTTATTGGATGAACTACATTCCTTAAGTACCAAAAGAGATTAGAATGTGCCTTGGGATGCACAAAATGATGTAAATTTTCATCCAATGACACAAATGCACTTATTGGATGAACTTCATACTTAAGTACGAAAAGTGATTAGAATAAGCCTTGGGATGCACAAAATGACATTATTGTTAAATTAATGACACAAACGCGCTTATTGGATGAACTACATTCCTTTGGTATGAAAAGTGATTAGAATAAGCCTTGGGATGCACAAAATGACGTAAGTATTCATCCAATGACACAAATGCACTTATTGGATGAACTACATACCTTAAGTATGAATAGTGATTATAATAATCCTTGGGATGCACAAAATGACGTAAATGTTAAATTAATGACACAAACGCCCTTATTGGATTAACTACATTCGTTAAGAACGAAAAGTGATTAGAATAAGCCTTGGGATGCACAAAATTGACATAAATGTTCATCCAATGACACAAATGCACTTATTCGATGAACTACATTCTCTAAGTTCAACAAGTGATTAGAATAAGCCTTGGGATGCACAAAATGACGTAAATGTTAAATTAATGACACAAACGCGCTTATTGGATGAACTACATTCCTTTAGGACGAAAAGTGATTAGAATAAGCCTTGGGATGCACAAAATGACGTAAATGTTCATCCAATGACACAAAGGCACTTATTGGATGAACTACATTCGTTAAGAACAAAAAGTGATTAGAATAAGCCTTGGGATGCTCAAAATGACGTAAATGTTAAATTAATGACACAAATGCGCTTATTGAATAAACTAGATTCCTTAAGTACGAAAATTGATTAGAATAAGCCTTGGGATGCACAAAATGACGTAAATGTTCATCCAATGACACAAAGGCAATTATTGGATGAACTACATTCCTTAAGAACAAAAAGTAGTTAGAATTAGCCTTTAGATGCACAAATTGATGTAAATGTTCATCTAATGACAGAAAGACACTTATAGGATGAACTACATTCCTTAAGAACAAAAATAGATTAGAATAACACTTATGAAACACAAAATGACGTAAATGTTACATTAATGACACAAATGCACTTATCGGATGAACAACATTGGTTAAGAACGAAAAGTGATTTACATAAGCCTTGAAATGCACAAAATGACGTAAATTTTCATCCAATGACACAATCGCACTTATTGGATGAACTACATTCCTTAAGTACGAAAAGTGATTAGAATAAGCCTTGGGATGCACAAAATGACATTATTGTTAAATTAATGACACAAACGCGTTTATTGGATGAACTACATTCAATAAGTACGAAAAGTGATTAGAATAAGCCTTCGGATGCACAACATGACGTAAATGTTCATCCAATGACACAAATGCACTTATTTGATGAACTACATTCTCAAAGTTAAACAAGTGATTAGAATAAGCCTTGGGATGCACAAAATGACGTAAATGTTAAATTAATGACACAAACGCGCTTATTGGATGAAGTACATTCCTTTAGTACGAAAAGTGATTAGAATAAGCCTTGGGATGCACAAAATGACGTAAGCGTTCATCGAATGATACAAACGCGCTTATTGGATGAACTACATTCCTTTGGTACGAAAAGTGATTAGAATAAGCCTTGGGATGCACAAAATGATGTAAATTTTCATCCAATGACACAAATGCACTTATTGGATGAACTTCATACTTAAGTACGAAAAGTGATTAGAATAAGCCTTGGGATGCACAAAATGACATTATTGTTAAATTAATGACACAAACGCGCTTATTGGATGAACTACATTCCTTTGGTATGAAAAGTGATTAGAATAAGCCTTGGGATGCACAAAATGACGTATATGTTCATCCAATGACGCAAATGCACTTATTTGAGGAATTACATACCTTAAGTATGAATAGTGATTATAATAATCCTTGGGATGCACAAAATGACGTAAATGTTAAATTAATGACACAAACGCGCTTATTGGATTAACTACATTCCTTAAGAACGAAAAGTGATTACAATAAGCCTTGGGATGCACAAAATGACATAAATGTTCATCCAATGACACAAATGCACTTATTCGATGAACTACATTCTCTAAGTTCAACAAGTGATTAGAATAAGCCTTGGGATGCACAAAATGACGTAAATGTTAAATTAATGACACAAACGCGCTTATTGGATGAACTACATTCCTTTAGTACGAAAAGTGATTAGAATAAGCCTTGGGATGCACAAAATGACGTAAATGTTCATCCAATGACACAGAGGCACTTATTGGATGAACTACATTCGTTAAGAACAAAAAGTGATTATAATAAGCCTTGGGATGCTCAAAATGACGTAAATGTTAAATTAATGACACAAATGCGCTTATTGAATAAACTACATTCCTTAAGTACGAAAATTGATTAGAATAAGCCTTGGGATGCACAAAATGACGTAAATGTTCATCCAATGACACAAAGGCAATTATTGGATGAACTACATTCCTTAACAACAAAAAGTAGTTAGAATTAGCCTTTAGATGCACAAATTGATGTAAATGTTCATCTAATGACAGAACGACACTTATAGGATGAACTACATTCCTTAAGAACAAAAATAGATTAGAATAACCCTTATGAAAAACAAAATGACGTAAATGTTACATTAATGACACAAATGCACTTATCGGATGAACAACATTGGTTAAGAACGAAAAGTGATTTACATAAGCCTTGAAATGCACAAAATGACGTAAATTTTCATCCAATGACACAATCGCACTTATGGGATGAACTACATTCCTTAAGTACGAAAAGTGATTAGAATAAGCCTTGGGAAGCACAAAATGACATTATTGTTAAATTAATGACACAAACGCGTTTATTGGATGAACTACATTCCATAAGTACGAAAAGTGATTAGAATAAGCCTTCGGATGCACAACATGACGTAAATGTTCATCCAAGGACACAAATGCACTTATTTGATGAACTACATTCTCAAAGTTAAACAAGTGATTAGAATAAGCCTTGGGATGCACAAAATGACGAAAATGTTAAATTAATGACACAAAGGCGCTTATTGGATGAACTACATTCCTTTAGTACGAAAAGTGATTAGAATAAGCCTTGGGATGCACAAAATGACGTAAGCGTTCATCCAATGACACAAATGCACTTATTGGATGAACTACATTCCTTAAGTACCAAAAGAGATTAGAATATGCCTTGGGATGCACAAAATGATGTAAATTTTCATCCAATGACACAAATGCACTTATTGGATGAACTTCATCCTTAAGTACGAAAAGTGATTAGAATAAGCCTTGGGATGCACAAAATGACATTATTGTTAAATTAATGACACAAACGCGCTTATTGGATGAACTACATTCCTTTGGTATGAAAAGTGATTAGAATAAGCCTTGGGATGCACAAAATGACGTAAGTCTTCATCCAATGACACAAATGCACTTATTGGATGAACTACATACCTTAAGTATGAATAGTGATTATAATAATCCTTGGGATGCACAAAATGACGTACATGTTAAATTAATGACACAAACGCGCTTATTGGATCAACTACATTCCTTAAGAACGAAAAGTGATTAGAATAAGCCTTGGGATGCACAAAATGACGTAAATGTTTATCCAATGACACAAATGCACTTATTTGATGAACTACATTCTCTAAGTTCATCAAGTGATTAGAATAAGCCTTGGGATGCACAAAATGACGTCAATGTTAAATTAATGACACAAACGCGCTTATTGGATGAACTACATTCCTTTAGTACAAAAAGTGATTAGAATAAGCCTTGGGATGCACAAAATGACGTAAATGTTCATCCAATGACACAAAGGCACTTATTGGATGAACTACATTCCTTAAGAACAAAAAGTGATTAGAATAAGCCTTGGGATGCACAAAATGACGTAAATGTTAAATTAATGACACAAATGCGCTTATTGAATAAACTACATTCCTTAAGTACGAAAAGTGATTAGAATAAACCTTAGGATGCACAAAATGACGTAAATGTTCATCCAATGACACAAAGGCAATTATTGGATGAACTACATTCCTTAAGAACAAAAAGTAGTTAGAATTAGCCTTTAGATGCACAAAATGACGTAAATGTTCATCTAATGACAGAAACACACTTATAGGATGAACTACATTCCTTAAGAACGAAAAGAGATTAGAATAACCCTTATGAAGCACAAAATGACGCAAATGTTACATTAATGACACAAATGCACTTATTGGATAAACAACATTGGTTAAGAACAAAAAGTGATTAGAATAAGCCTTGGAATACACAAAATGATGTAAATGTTCATCCAATTACATAAACGCACTTATTCGATGAACTACATTCCTTAAGAACGAAAAGTGATTAGACTTAGCCTTGGGATGCACCAAATGATGTATATGTTCATCCAATGACACAAACACACTTATTGGTTGAACTACATTTCTTAAGAACGAAAAGGGATTAGAATAATCGTTAGGATGCACAAAATGACGTAAATGTTAAATTAATGACACAAACACACTTATTGGATAAACAACATTGGTTAAGAACGAAAAGTGATTAGAATAAGCCTTTGATGCACAAAATGACGTAAATGTTCTTCCAATTACACAAACGGACTTATTGGATGAACTACATTCCTCAAGAACGAAAACTGATTAGAATAATCCTTAGGATGCACAAAATGACGTAAATGTTAAATTAATGACACAAACGCACTTATTGGATGAACAACATTGGTTAAGAACGAAACATGATTTACATAAGCCTTGGAATGCACAAAATGACGTAAATGTTCATCTAATGACACAAACGCACTAATTGGATGAACAACATTGGTTAAGAACGAAAAGTGATTAGAATAAGCATTAGAATGCACAAAATGACGTAAATGTTCATCCAATGACACAAACACACTTATCGGATGAACTACATTCCATAAGAGCGAAAAGTGATTAGAATAAGCCTTAGAATGCCCAAAATGACGTAAATGTTAAATTAATGACACAAACACACTTATTGGATGAACAACATTGGTTTAGAACGAAAAGTGATTAAAATAAGCCATGGGACGCACCAAATGAGGTAAATGTTCATCTAATGACACAAACGCACTTATTGGATGAACTACATTCCTTAAGAACGAAAACTGATTAGAATAATCCTTGGGATGCACTGAATGACGTATATGTTCATCCAATGACACAAACACACTTATTGGATGAACTATATTCATTAAGAACGAAAAGTAGTTCGAATTAGCCTTGGGATCCAATATGTTCATCCAATGACACAAACACACAAAATGATGTAAATGTTCATCCAATTACATTAACGCACTTATTCGATGAACTACATTCCTTAAGAACGAAAAGTGATTAGAATAAGCCTTGGGATGCACCAAATGACGTATATGTTCATCCAATGACACAAACACACTTATTGGATGAACTACATTCCTTAAGAACGAAAAGTGATTAGAATAATCCTTAGAATTCACAAAATGACGTAAATTTTAAATTAATGACACAAACACACTTGTTGGATAAACAACATTGGTTAAGGACGAAAAGTGATTAGAATAAGCCTTGGAATCCACAAAATGATGTAAACGTTTATCCAATTACACAAACGCACTTATTGGATGAACTACATTCCTTAAGAACGAAAAGTGATTAGAATAAGCCTTAGAATGCACAAAATGACGTAGATGTTAAATTAATGATGCAAACACACTTATTGGATAAACAACATTGTTTAAGGATGAAAAGAGATTAGAATAAGCCTTTGAAAGCAGAAAATGACGTAAATGTTCATCCAATTACACAAACGCCTTATTGGATGAACTACATTCCATAAGATCGAAAAGTGATTAGAATAATCCTTGGGAGGCACCAAATAAATATATGTTCATCCAATGCCACAAACACACTTATTGGATGAACAACATTCCATAAGAGCGAAAAGTGATTAGAATAAGCCTTAGAATGCACAAAATGACGTAAATGTTAAATTAATGACACAAACACACTTATTGGATGAACAACATTGGTTTACAACGAAAAGTGATTTGAATAAGCCATGGAATGCACAAAATGACGTAAATGTTCATCCAATGACACAAACGCACTTGTTGGATGAACTACATTCCTTAAGAACGACAAGTGATTCGAATAAGCCATGGGATGCACCAAATGACGTAAATGTTCATCTAATGACACAAATGCACTTATTGGATGAACTACATTCCCTAAGATCCAAAACTGATTAGAATAAGCCTTGGGATGCACCAAATGACGTTTATATTCATCCAATGACACAAACACACTGATTGGATGAACTACATTCCATAAGAGCGAAAAGTGATTAGAATAAACCTTAGAATGACGTAAATTTTCATCCAATGACACAAACGCATTTATTCGATGAACTACATATCTTAAGAACGAAAATTGATTAGAATAAGCCATGGGATGCACGAAATGACGTAAATGTTCATCTAATGACACAAACGCACTTATTGGGTGTACTACATTCCTTAAGAACGAAACCTGATTAGAATAAGCCTTAGAATGCACAAAACGACGTAGATGTTAAATTAATGATGCAAACACACTTATTGGATAAACAACATTCTTTAAGGATGAAAAGTGATTAGAATAAGCCTTTGAATGCACAAAATGACGTAATTGTTCATCCAATTACACAAATTCCTTATTGGATGAACTACATTCCATAAGATCGCTAAGAGATTAGAATAATCCTTGGGACGCACCAAATGACGTATATGTTCATCCAATGCCACAAACATACTTATTGGATGAACTACATTCCTTAAGAACGAAAAGTTGTTAGAATTAGCCTTGGGATGCACAAAATGACGTAAATGTTCATCCAATGACACAAACGTACTTATTGGAGGAACAACATTGGTTAAAATGAAAAGTGATTAGAATAAGCCTTGGAATAAACAAAATGACGTAAATGTTCATCCAATGATAGAAACGCACTTATTGGAAGAACTACATTCCTTAAGCACGAAAAGTGATTAGAATATCCCATGGGATGCAGCAAATGACGTATATGTTCATCCAATGACACAAAGACACTTATTGGATGAAATATATTCCTTAAGAGCGAAAAGTACTTAGAATTAGAGTTGTGATGCACAAAATGACGTAAATGTTAAATTAATGACAGAAACGCACTTATTGGATGAAGAACATTGGTTAAGAAAGAAAAGTGATTAGAATAATCCTTAGGATGCACAAAATGACGTAAATGTTAAATTAATGACACAAACGCACTTATTGGATGAACAACATTGGTTAAGAAAGAAAACTGATTAGAATAATCCTTAGGATGCACAAAATGACGTAAATGTTAAATTAATGACACAAACGCACTTATTGGATGAACTATGTTACTTAAGAACGAATAGTGGTTAGAATTAACCTTGGGATGCACAAAATGACGTAATTGTTCATCCAATGATACAAACGCACTTATTGGATGAACAACATTGGTTAAGAACGAAAAGTGATTTACATACGCCTTGGAATGCACAAAATGACGTAAATGTTCATCCAATGACACGAACGCACTAATAGGATGAACAACATTGGTTAACAACAAAAAGTTATTAGAATAAGCATTGGAATGCACAAAATGACGTAAATGTTCATCCAATGACACAAACACACTTATGGGATGAACTACATTCCATAAGAGCGAAAAGTGATTAGAATAAGCCTTAGAATGCACAAAATGACGTAAATGTTAAATTAATGACACAAACACACTTATTGGATGAACAACATTGGTTTACAACGAAAAGTGATTTGAATAAGCCATGGAATGCACAAAATGACGTAAATGTTCATCCAATGACACAAACGCACTTGTTGGATGAACTACATTCCTTAAGAACGACAAGTGATTAGAATAAGCCATGGGATGCACCAAATGACGTAAATGTTCATCTAATGACACAAACGCACGTATTGGACGAACTACATTCTTTCAGAACGAAAACGGATTAGAATAAGCCTTGGGTTGCACAAAATGACTTAAATGTTAAATTAATGACACAAACGCACTTATTGGATGAACAACATTGGTTAAGAATGAAAAGTGATTAGAATAATCCTTAGGATGCACAAAATGACATAAATTTTAAATTAATGAGACACGCATTTATTGGATGAACAACATTTGTTAAGAACGAAAAGAAATTTGAATAAGTCTGGGAATTAACAAAATGAAGTAAATGTTCATCCAATGACACAAACGCAATTACTGGATGAACTACATTCCTTAAGAACGAAAAGTGATTAGAATAAGCCATGGGACGCACCAAATCACGTATATGTTCATCCAATGACACAAAGACAATTATTGGATGAACTATATTCCTTAAGAACGAAAAGGACTTAGAAGTAGCCTTGGGATGCATAAAATGACGTAAATTTTCATCTAATGAAACAAACTCACTTATTGGATGAACTACATTCCCTTAGAACACAAATTGATTAGAATAAGCCTTGGGATGCACCAAATGACGTATATGTTCATCTAATGACACAAACACACTTATTGGATGAACTATATTCCTTAAGAACGAAAAGTACTTAGAATTAGCCTTGGGATGCGTAAAATGACGTAAATTTTCATCTAATGAAACAAACACACTTATTGGATGACCTACATTTCTTAAGAACGAAAAGTGATTAGAATAAGCCTTGGGATGCACCAAATGATGTATATGTTCATCCAATGACACAAACACACTTATGGGATGAACTATATTCCTTAAGAACAAAAAGTGATTAGAATAAGCCTTAGAATGCACAAAATGACATAGATGTTAAATTAATGACACAAACACACTTATTAAATAAACAATATTGGTTAACAACGAAAAAGTGATTAGAATAAGCCTTGGGATGCACCAAATGACGTAAATGTTCATCAAATGACACAAAAACACTTATTGGATGAACTACATTCCTTAAGATCGAAAAGTGATTAGAATAAGCATGGGGATGCACCAAATGACGTAAATGTTCATCCAATGACACAAAGGCAATTATTGGATGAACTACATTCCTTAAGAACAAAAAGTAGTTAGAATTAGCCTTTAGATGCACAAAATGACGTAAATGTTCATCTAATGACAGAAACACACTTATAGGATGAACTACATTCCTTAAGAACGAAAAGAGATTAGAATAACCCTTATGAAGCACAAAATGACGCAAATGTTACATTAATGACACAAATGCACTTATTGGATAAACAACATTGGTTAAGAACAAAAAGTGATTAGAATAAGCCTTGGAATACACAAAATGATGTAAATGTTCATCCAATTACATAAACGCACTTATTCGATGAACTACATTCCTTAAGAACGAAAAGTGATTAGACTTAGCCTTGGGATGCACCAAATGATGTATATGTTCATCCAATGACACAAACACACTTATTGGTTGAACTACATTTCTTAAGAACGAAAAGGGATTAGAATAATCGTTAGGATGCACAAAATGACGTAAATGTTAAATTAATGACACAAACACACTTATTGGATAAACAACATTGGTTAAGAACGAAAAGTGATTAGAATAAGCCTTTGATGCACAAAATGACGTAAATGTTCTTCCAATTACACAAACGGACTTATTGGATGAACTACATTCCTCAAGAACGAAAACTGATTAGAATAATCCTTAGGATACACAAAATGACGTAAATGTTAAATTAATGACACAAACGCACTTATTGGATGAACAACATTGGTTAAGAACGAAACATGATTTACATAAGCCTTGGAATGCACAAAATGACGTAAATGTTCATCTAATGACACAAACGCACTAATTGGATGAACAACATTGGTTAAGAACGAAAAGTGATTAGAATAAGCATTAGAATGCACAAAATGACGTAAATGTTCATCCAATGACACAAACACACTTATCGGATGAACTACATTCCATAAGAGCGAAAAGTGATTAGAATAAGCCTTAGAATGCCCAAAATGACGTAAATGTTAAATTAATGACACAAACACACTTATTGGATGAACAACATTGGTTTAGAACGAAAAGTGATTAAAATAAGCCATGGGACGCACCAAATGAGGTAAATGTTCATCTAATGACACAAACGCACTTATTGGATGAACTACATTCCTTAAGAACGAAAACTGATTAGAATAATCCTTGGGATGCACCGAATGACGTATATGTTCATCCAATGACACAAACACACTTATTGGATGAACTATATTCATTAAGAACGAAAAGTAGTTCGAATTAGCCTTGGGATCCAATATGTTCATCCAATGACACAAACACACAAAATGATGTAAATGTTCATCCAATTACATTAACGCACTTATTCGATGAACTAAATTCCTTAAGAACGAAAAGTGATTAGAATAAGCCTTGGGATGCACCAAATGACGTATATGTTCATCCAATGACACAAACACACTTATTGGATGAACTACATTCCTTAAGAACGAAAAGTGATTAGAATAATCCTTAGAATTCACAAAATGACGTAAATTTTAAATTAATGACACAAACACACTTGTTGGATAAACAACATTGGTTAAGGACGAAAAGTGATTAGAATAAGCCTTGGAATCCACAAAATGATGTAAACGTTTATCCAATTACACAAACGCACTTATTGGATGAACTACATTCCTTAAGAACGAAAAGTGATTAGAATAAGCCTTAGAATGCACAAAATGACGTAGATGTTAAATTAATGATGCAAACACACTTATTGGATAAACAACATTGTTTAAGGATGAAAAGAGATTAGAATAAGCCTTTGAAAGCAGAAAATGACGTAAATGTTCATCCAATTACACAAACGCCTTATTGGATGAACTACATTCCATAAGATCGAAAAGTGATTAGAATAATCCTTGGGAGGCACCAAATAAATATATGTTCATCCAATGCCACAAACACACTTATTGGATGAACAACATTCCATAAGAGCGAAAAGTGATTACAATAAGCCTTAGAATGCCCAAAATGATGTAAATGTTAAATTAATGACACAAACACACTTATTGGATGAACAACATTAGTTTAGAACGAAAAGTGATTAAATTAAGCCTTGGAATGCACAAAATGAAGTAAATGTTCATGCAATAACACAAACGCATTTATTGGATGAACTACATATCTTAAGAACGAAAATTGATTAGAATAAGCCATGGGATGCACCAAATGACGTAAATGTTCATCTAATGACACAAATGCACTTATTGGATGAACTACATTCCTTAAGATCCAAAACTGATTAGAATAAGCCTTGGGATGCACCAAATGACGTTTATATTCATCCAATGACACAAACACACTGATTGGATGAACTACATTCCATAAGAGCGAAAAGTGATTAGAATAAACCTTAGAATGACGTAAATGTTCATCCAATGAAACAAACGCATTTGTTCGATGAACTACATATCTTAAGAACGAAAATTGATTAGAATAAGCCATGGGATGCACGAAATGACGTAAATGTTCATCTAATGACACAAACGCACTTATTGGGTGTACTACATTCCTTAAGAACGAAACCTGATTAGAATAAGCCTTAGAATGCACAAAACGACGTAGATGTTAAATTAATGATGCAAACACACTTATTGGATAAACAACATTCTTTAAGGATGAAAAGTGATTAGAATAAGCCTTTGAATGCACAAAATGACGTAATTGTTCATCCAATTACACAAATTCCTTATTGGATGAACTACATTCCATAAGATCGCTAAGAGATTAGAATAATCCTTGGGACGCACCAAATGACGTATATGTTCATCCAATGCCACAAACATACTTATTGGATGAACTACATTCCTTAAGAACGAAAAGTTGTTAGAATTAGCCTTGGGATGCACAAAATGACGTAAATGTTCATCCAATGACACAAACGTACTTATTGGAGGAACAACATTGGTTAAAATGAAAAGTGATTAGAATAAGCCTTGGAATAAACAAAATGACGTAAATGTTCATCCAATGATAGAAACGCACTTATTGGAAGAACTACATTCCTTAAGCACGAAAAGTGATTAGAATATCCCATGGGATGCAGCAAATGACGTATATGTTCATCCAATGACACAAAGACACTTATTGGATGAAATATATTCCTTAAGAGCGAAAAGTACTTAGAATTAGAGTTGTGATGCACAAAATGACGTAAATGTTAAATTAATGACAGAAACGCACTTATTGGATGAAGAACATTGGTTAAGAAAGAAAAGTGATTAGAATAATCCTTAGGATGCACAAAATGACGTAAATGTTAAATTAATGACACAAACGCACTTATTGGATGAACAACATTGGTTAAGAAAGAAAACTGATTAGAATAATCCTTAGGATGCACAAAATGACGTAAATGTTAAATTAATGACACAAACGCACTTATTGGATGAACTATGTTACTTAAGAACGAATAGTGGTTAGAATTAACCTTGGGATGCACAAAATGACGTAATTGTTCATCCAATGATACAAACGCACTTATTGGATGAACAACATTGGTTAAGAACGAAAAGTGATTTACATACGCCTTGGAATGCACAAAATGACGTAAATGTTCATCCAATGACACGAACGCACTAATAGGATGAACAACATTGGTTAACAACAAAAAGTTATTAGAATAAGCATTGGAATGCACAAAATGACGTAAATGTTCATCCAATGACACAAACACACTTATGGGATGAACTACATTCCATAAGAGCGAAAAGTGATTAGAATAAGCCTTAGAATGCACAAAATGACGTAAATGTTAAATTAATGACACAAACACACTTATTGGATGAACAACATTGGTTTACAACGAAAAGTGATTTGAATAAGCCATGGAATGCACAAAATGACGTAAATGTTCATCCAATGACACAAACGCACTTGTTGGATGAACTACATTCCTTAAGAACGACAAGTGATTAGAATAAGCCATGGGATGCACCAAATGACGTAAATGTTCATCTAATGACACAAACGCACGTATTGGACGAACTACATTCTTTCAGAACGAAAACGGATTAGAATAAGCCTTGGGTTGCACAAAATGACTTAAATGTTAAATTAATGACACAAACGCACTTATTGGATGAACAACATTGGTTAAGAATGAAAAGTGATTAGAATAATCCTTAGGATGCACAAAATGACATAAATTTTAAATTAATGAGACACGCATTTATTGGATGAACAACATTTGTTAAGAACGAAAAGAAATTTGAATAAGTCTGGGAATTAACAAAATGAAGTAAATGTTCATCCAATGACACAAACGCAATTACTGGATGAACTACATTCCTTAAGAACGAAAAGTGATTAGAATAAGCCATGGGACGCACCAAATCACGTATATGTTCATCCAATGACACAAAGACAATTATTGGATGAACTATATTCCTTAAGAACGAAAAGTACTTAGAAGTAGCCTTGGGATGCATAAAATGACGTAAATTTTCATCTAATGAAACAAACTCACTTATTGGATGAACTACATTCCCTTAGAACACAAATTGATTAGAATAAGCCTTGGGATGCACCAAATGACGTATATGTTCATCTAATGACACAAACACACTTATTGGATGAACTATATTCCTTAAGAACGAAAAGTACTTAGAATTAGCCTTGGGATGCGTAAAATGACGTAAATTTTCATCTAATGAAACAAACACACTTATTGGATGACCTACATTTCTTAAGAACGAAAAGTGATTAGAATAAGCCTTGGGATGCACCAAATGATGTATATGTTCATCCAATGACACAAACACACTTATGGGATGAACTATATTCCTTAAGAACAAAAAGTGATTAGAATAAGCCTTAGAATGCACAAAATGACATAGATGTTAAATTAATGACACAAACACACTTATTAAATAAACAATATTGGTTAACAACGAAAAAGTGATTAGAATAAGCCTTGGGATGCACCAAATGACGTAAATGTTCATCAAATGACACAAAAACACTTATTGGATGAACTACATTCCTTAAGATCGAAAAGTGATTAGAATAAGCATGGGGATGCACCAAATGACGTAAATGTTCATCCAATGACACAAAGGCAATTATTGGATGAACTACATTCCTTAAGAACAAAAAGTAGTTAGAATTAGCCTTTAGATGCACAAAATGACGTAAATGTTCATCTAATGACAGAAACACACTTATAGGATGAACTACATTCCTTAAGAACGAAAAGAGATTAGAATAACCCTTATGAAGCACAAAATGACGTAAATGTTACATTAATGACACAAATGCACTTATTGGATGAACAACATTGGTTAAGAACGAAAAGTGATTTACATAAGCCTTGAAATTCACAAAATGACGTAAATGTTCATCCAATGACACAAACGCACTTGTTGGATGAACTACATTCTTTAAGAACGGAATGTGATTAGAATAAGCTTTGGGACGCACAAAATGACGTAAATATTCATCCAATGACACAAACGAACTTGTTGGATGAACTACATTCCTTAAAATTGAAAAGTGATTAGAATAAGCCTTGGGATGCCCCAAATGATGTATATGTTCATCCAATGACACAAACACACTTATTGGATGAACTACATAACTTAAGAACAAAAAAATATTAGAATAAGCCTTAGAATTCACAATATGACGTAAATGTTAAATTAATGACACAAACACACTTATTGGATAAATAACATTAATTTTGAACGAAAAGTGATTAGAAAAAGCCTTGGAATGAACCAAATGACGTAAATGTTCATCCAATTACACAAATGCACTTATTGGATGAACTACATTCCTTAAGAATGGAAAGTGATTAGAATAAGCCTTAGAATGCATAAAACGATGTAAATGTTAAATTACTGACACAAACACACTTATTGGATAAACAACATTGGTTAAGAAGAAAAAGTGATTAGAATAAGCCTTGGAATACACAAAATGATGTAAATGTTCATCCAATTACATAAACGCACTTATTCGATGAACTACATTCCTTAAGAACGAAAAGTGATTAGACTTAGCCTTGGGATGCACCAAATGATGTATATGTTCATCCAATGACACAAACACACTTATTGGTTGAACTACATTTCTTAAGAACGAAAAGGGATTAGAATAATCGTTAGGATGCACAAAATGACGTAAATGTTAAATTAATGACACAAACACACTTATTGGATAAACAACATTGGTTAAGAACGAAAAGTGATTAGAATAAGCCTTTGATGCACAAAATGACGTAAATGTTCTTCCAATTACACAAACGGACTTATTGGATGAACTACATTCCTCAAGAACGAAAACTGATTAGAATAATCCTTAGGATACACAAAATGACGTAAATGTTAAATTAATGACACAAACGCACTTATTGGATGAACAACATTGGTTAAGAACGAAACATGATTTACATAAGCCTTGGAATGCACAAAATGACGTAAATGTTCATCTAATGACACAAACGCACTAATTGGATGAACAACATTGGTTAAGAACGAAAAGTGATTAGAATAAGCATTAGAATGCACAAAATGACGTAAATGTTCATCCAATGACACAAACACACTTATCGGATGAACTACATTCCATAAGAGCGAAAAGTGATTAGAATAAGCCTTAGAATGCCCAAAATGACGTAAATGTTAAATTAATGACACAAACACACTTATTGGATGAACAACATTGGTTTAGAACGAAAAGTGATTAAAATAAGCCATGGGACGCACCAAATGAGGTAAATGTTCATCTAATGACACAAACGCACTTATTGGATGAACTACATTCCTTAAGAACGAAAACTGATTAGAATAATCCTTGGGATGCACCGAATGACGTATATGTTCATCCAATGACACAAACACACTTATTGGATGAACTATATTCATTAAGAACGAAAAGTAGTTCGAATTAGCCTTGGGATCCAATATGTTCATCCAATGACACAAACACACAAAATGATGTAAATGTTCATCCAATTACATTAACGCACTTATTCGATGAACTAAATTCCTTAAGAACGAAAAGTGATTAGAATAAGCCTTGGGATGCACCAAATGACGTATATGTTCATCCAATGACACAAACACACTTATTGGATGAACTACATTCCTTAAGAACGAAAAGTGATTAGAATAATCCTTAGAATTCACAAAATGACGTAAATTTTAAATTAATGACACAAACACACTTGTTGGATAAACAACATTGGTTAAGGACGAAAAGTGATTAGAATAAGCCTTGGAATCCACAAAATGATGTAAACGTTTATCCAATTACACAAACGCACTTATTGGATGAACTACATTCCTTAAGAACGAAAAGTGATTAGAATAAGCCTTAGAATGCACAAAATGACGTAGATGTTAAATTAATGATGCAAACACACTTATTGGATAAACAACATTGTTTAAGGATGAAAAGAGATTAGAATAAGCCTTTGAAAGCAGAAAATGACGTAAATGTTCATCCAATTACACAAACGCCTTATTGGATGAACTACATTCCATAAGATCGAAAAGTGATTAGAATAATCCTTGGGAGGCACCAAATAAATATATGTTCATCCAATGCCACAAACACACTTATTGGATGAACAACATTCCATAAGAGCGAAAAGTGATTACAATAAGCCTTAGAATGCCCAAAATGATGTAAATGTTAAATTAATGACACAAACACACTTATTGGATGAACAACATTAGTTTAGAACGAAAAGTGATTAAATTAAGCCTTGGAATGCACAAAATGAAGTAAATGTTCATGCAATAACACAAACGCATTTATTGGATGAACTACATATCTTAAGAACGAAAATTGATTAGAATAAGCCATGGGATGCACCAAATGACGTAAATGTTCATCTAATGACACAAATGCACTTATTGGATGAACTACATTCCTTAAGATCCAAAACTGATTAGAATAAGCCTTGGGATGCACCAAATGACGTTTATATTCATCCAATGACACAAACACACTGATTGGATGAACTACATTCCATAAGAGCGAAAAGTGATTAGAATAAACCTTAGAATGACGTAAATGTTCATCCAATGAAACAAACGCATTTGTTCGATGAACTACATATCTTAAGAACGAAAATTGATTAGAATAAGCCATGGGATGCACGAAATGACGTAAATGTTCATCTAATGACACAAACGCACTTATTGGGTGTACTACATTCCTTAAGAACGAAACCTGATTAGAATAAGCCTTAGAATGCACAAAACGACGTAGATGTTAAATTAATGATGCAAACACACTTATTGGATAAACAACATTCTTTAAGGATGAAAAGTGATTAGAATAAGCCTTTGAATGCACAAAATGACGTAATTGTTCATCCAATTACACAAATTCCTTATTGGATGAACTACATTCCATAAGATCGCTAAGAGATTAGAATAATCCTTGGGACGCACCAAATGACGTATATGTTCATCCAATGCCACAAACATACTTATTGGATGAACTACATTCCTTAAGAACGAAAAGTTGTTAGAATTAGCCTTGGGATGCACAAAATGACGTAAATGTTCATCCAATGACACAAACGTACTTATTGGAGGAACAACATTGGTTAAAATGAAAAGTGATTAGAATAAGCCTTGGAATAAACAAAATGACGTAAATGTTCATCCAATGATAGAAACGCACTTATTGGAAGAACTACATTCCTTAAGCACGAAAAGTGATTAGAATATCCCATGGGATGCAGCAAATGACGTATATGTTCATCCAATGACACAAAGACACTTATTGGATGAAATATATTCCTTAAGAGCGAAAAGTACTTAGAATTAGAGTTGTGATGCACAAAATGACGTAAATGTTAAATTAATGACAGAAACGCACTTATTGGATGAAGAACATTGGTTAAGAAAGAAAAGTGATTAGAATAATCCTTAGGATGCACAAAATGACGTAAATGTTAAATTAATGACACAAACGCACTTATTGGATGAACAACATTGGTTAAGAAAGAAAACTGATTAGAATAATCCTTAGGATGCACAAAATGACGTAAATGTTAAATTAATGACACAAACGCACTTATTGGATGAACTATGTTACTTAAGAACGAATAGTGGTTAGAATTAACCTTGGGATGCACAAAATGACGTAATTGTTCATCCAATGATACAAACGCACTTATTGGATGAACAACATTGGTTAAGAACGAAAAGTGATTTACATACGCCTTGGAATGCACAAAATGACGTAAATGTTCATCCAATGACACGAACGCACTAATAGGATGAACAACATTGGTTAACAACAAAAAGTTATTAGAATAAGCATTGGAATGCACAAAATGACGTAAATGTTCATCCAATGACACAAACACACTTATGGGATGAACTACATTCCATAAGAGCGAAAAGTGATTAGAATAAGCCTTAGAATGCACAAAATGACGTAAATGTTAAATTAATGACACAAACACACTTATTGGATGAACAACATTGGTTTACAACGAAAAGTGATTTGAATAAGCCATGGAATGCACAAAATGACGTAAATGTTCATCCAATGACACAAACGCACTTGTTGGATGAACTACATTCCTTAAGAACGACAAGTGATTAGAATAAGCCATGGGATGCACCAAATGACGTAAATGTTCATCTAATGACACAAACGCACGTATTGGACGAACTACATTCTTTCAGAACGAAAACGGATTAGAATAAGCCTTGGGTTGCACAAAATGACTTAAATGTTAAATTAATGACACAAACGCACTTATTGGATGAACAACATTGGTTAAGAATGAAAAGTGATTAGAATAATCCTTAGGATGCACAAAATGACATAAATTTTAAATTAATGAGACACGCATTTATTGGATGAACAACATTTGTTAAGAACGAAAAGAAATTTGAATAAGTCTGGGAATTAACAAAATGAAGTAAATGTTCATCCAATGACACAAACGCAATTACTGGATGAACTACATTCCTTAAGAACGAAAAGTGATTAGAATAAGCCATGGGACGCACCAAATCACGTATATGTTCATCCAATGACACAAAGACAATTATTGGATGAACTATATTCCTTAAGAACGAAAAGTACTTAGAAGTAGCCTTGGGATGCATAAAATGACGTAAATTTTCATCTAATGAAACAAACTCACTTATTGGATGAACTACATTCCCTTAGAACACAAATTGATTAGAATAAGCCTTGGGATGCACCAAATGACGTATATGTTCATCTAATGACACAAACACACTTATTGGATGAACTATATTCCTTAAGAACGAAAAGTACTTAGAATTAGCCTTGGGATGCGTAAAATGACGTAAATTTTCATCTAATGAAACAAACACACTTATTGGATGACCTACATTTCTTAAGAACGAAAAGTGATTAGAATAAGCCTTGGGATGCACCAAATGATGTATATGTTCATCCAATGACACAAACACACTTATGGGATGAACTATATTCCTTAAGAACAAAAAGTGATTAGAATAAGCCTTAGAATGCACAAAATGACATAGATGTTAAATTAATGACACAAACACACTTATTAAATAAACAATATTGGTTAACAACGAAAAAGTGATTAGAATAAGCCTTGGGATGCACCAAATGACGTAAATGTTCATCAAATGACACAAAAACACTTATTGGATGAACTACATTCCTTAAGATCGAAAAGTGATTAGAATAAGCATGGGGATGCACCAAATGACGTAAATGTTCATCCAATGACACAAAGGCAATTATTGGATGAACTACATTCCTTAAGAACAAAAAGTAGTTAGAATTAGCCTTTAGATGCACAAAATGACGTAAATGTTCATCTAATGACAGAAACACACTTATAGGATGAACTACATTCCTTAAGAACGAAAAGAGATTAGAATAACCCTTATGAAGCACAAAATGACGCAAATGTTACATTAATGACACAAATGCACTTATTGGATAAACAACATTGGTTAAGAACAAAAAGTGATTAGAATAAGCCTTGGAATACACAAAATGATGTAAATGTTCATCCAATTACATAAACGCACTTATTCGATGAACTACATTCCTTAAGAACGAAAAGTGATTAGACTTAGCCTTGGGATGCACCAAATGACGTATATGTTCATCCAATGACACAAACACACTTATTGGATGAACTACATTCCTTAAGAACGAAAAGTGATTAGAATAATCCTTAGGATTCACAAAATGACGTAAATGTTAAATTAATGACACAGACGCACTTATTGGATGAGCTACATTCCTTTAGAACGAAAAGTGATTAGAATAAGCCTTGGGATGCACAAAATGACGTAAATGTTCATCTAATGACACAAACGCACTAATTGGTTGAACTACATTTCTTAAGAACGAAAAGGGATTAGAATAATCGTTAGGATGCACAAAATGACGTAAATGTTAAATTAATGACACAAACACACTTATTGGATAAACAACATTGGTTAAGAACGAAAAGTGATTAGAATAAGCCTTTGATGCACAAAATGACGTAAATGTTCTTCCAATTACACAAACGGACTTATTGGATGAACTACATTCCTCAAGAACGAAAACTGATTAGAATAATCCTTAGGATACACAAAATGACGTAAATGTTAAATTAATGACACAAACGCACTTATTGGATGAACAACATTGGTTAAGAACGAAACATGATTTACATAAGCCTTGGAATGCACAAAATGACGTAAATGTTCATCTAATGACACAAACGCACTAATTGGATGAACAACATTGGTTAAGAACGAAAAGTGATTAGAATAAGCATTAGAATGCACAAAATGACGTAAATGTTCATCCAATGACACAAACACACTTATCGGATGAACTACATTCCATAAGAGCGAAAAGTGATTAGAATAAGCCTTAGAATGCCCAAAATGACGTAAATGTTAAATTAATGACACAAACACACTTATTGGATGAACAACATTGGTTTAGAACGAAAAGTGATTAAAATAAGCCATGGGACGCACCAAATGAGGTAAATGTTCATCTAATGACACAAACGCACTTATTGGATGAACTACATTCCTTAAGAACGAAAACTGATTAGAATAATCCTTGGGATGCACCGAATGACGTATATGTTCATCCAATGACACAAACACACTTATTGGATGAACTATATTCATTAAGAACGAAAAGTAGTTCGAATTAGCCTTGGGATCCAATATGTTCATCCAATGACACAAACACACAAAATGATGTAAATGTTCATCCAATTACATTAACGCACTTATTCGATGAACTAAATTCCTTAAGAACGAAAAGTGATTAGAATAAGCCTTGGGATGCACCAAATGACGTATATGTTCATCCAATGACACAAACACACTTATTGGATGAACTACATTCCTTAAGAACGAAAAGTGATTAGAATAATCCTTAGAATTCACAAAATGACGTAAATTTTAAATTAATGACACAAACACACTTGTTGGATAAACAACATTGGTTAAGGACGAAAAGTGATTAGAATAAGCCTTGGAATCCACAAAATGATGTAAACGTTTATCCAATTACACAAACGCACTTATTGGATGAACTACATTCCTTAAGAACGAAAAGTGATTAGAATAAGCCTTAGAATGCACAAAATGACGTAGATGTTAAATTAATGATGCAAACACACTTATTGGATAAACAACATTGTTTAAGGATGAAAAGAGATTAGAATAAGCCTTTGAAAGCAGAAAATGACGTAAATGTTCATCCAATTACACAAACGCCTTATTGGATGAACTACATTCCATAAGATCGAAAAGTGATTAGAATAATCCTTGGGAGGCACCAAATAAATATATGTTCATCCAATGCCACAAACACACTTATTGGATGAACAACATTCCATAAGAGCGAAAAGTGATTACAATAAGCCTTAGAATGCCCAAAATGATGTAAATGTTAAATTAATGACACAAACACACTTATTGGATGAACAACATTAGTTTAGAACGAAAAGTGATTAAATTAAGCCTTGGAATGCACAAAATGAAGTAAATGTTCATGCAATAACACAAACGCATTTATTGGATGAACTACATATCTTAAGAACGAAAATTGATTAGAATAAGCCATGGGATGCACCAAATGACGTAAATGTTCATCTAATGACACAAATGCACTTATTGGATGAACTACATTCCTTAAGATCCAAAACTGATTAGAATAAGCCTTGGGATGCACCAAATGACGTTTATATTCATCCAATGACACAAACACACTGATTGGATGAACTACATTCCATAAGAGCGAAAAGTGATTAGAATAAACCTTAGAATGACGTAAATGTTCATCCAATGAAACAAACGCATTTGTTCGATGAACTACATATCTTAAGAACGAAAATTGATTAGAATAAGCCATGGGATGCACGAAATGACGTAAATGTTCATCTAATGACACAAACGCACTTATTGGGTGTACTACATTCCTTAAGAACGAAACCTGATTAGAATAAGCCTTAGAATGCACAAAACGACGTAGATGTTAAATTAATGATGCAAACACACTTATTGGATAAACAACATTCTTTAAGGATGAAAAGTGATTAGAATAAGCCTTTGAATGCACAAAATGACGTAATTGTTCATCCAATTACACAAATTCCTTATTGGATGAACTACATTCCATAAGATCGCTAAGAGATTAGAATAATCCTTGGGACGCACCAAATGACGTATATGTTCATCCAATGCCACAAACATACTTATTGGATGAACTACATTCCTTAAGAACGAAAAGTTGTTAGAATTAGCCTTGGGATGCACAAAATGACGTAAATGTTCATCCAATGACACAAACGTACTTATTGGAGGAACAACATTGGTTAAAATGAAAAGTGATTAGAATAAGCCTTGGAATAAACAAAATGACGTAAATGTTCATCCAATGATAGAAACGCACTTATTGGAAGAACTACATTCCTTAAGCACGAAAAGTGATTAGAATATCCCATGGGATGCAGCAAATGACGTATATGTTCATCCAATGACACAAAGACACTTATTGGATGAAATATATTCCTTAAGAGCGAAAAGTACTTAGAATTAGAGTTGTGATGCACAAAATGACGTAAATGTTAAATTAATGACAGAAACGCACTTATTGGATGAAGAACATTGGTTAAGAAAGAAAAGTGATTAGAATAATCCTTAGGATGCACAAAATGACGTAAATGTTAAATTAATGACACAAACGCACTTATTGGATGAACAACATTGGTTAAGAAAGAAAACTGATTAGAATAATCCTTAGGATGCACAAAATGACGTAAATGTTAAATTAATGACACAAACGCACTTATTGGATGAACTATGTTACTTAAGAACGAATAGTGGTTAGAATTAACCTTGGGATGCACAAAATGACGTAATTGTTCATCCAATGATACAAACGCACTTATTGGATGAACAACATTGGTTAAGAACGAAAAGTGATTTACATACGCCTTGGAATGCACAAAATGACGTAAATGTTCATCCAATGACACGAACGCACTAATAGGATGAACAACATTGGTTAACAACAAAAAGTTATTAGAATAAGCATTGGAATGCACAAAATGACGTAAATGTTCATCCAATGACACAAACACACTTATGGGATGAACTACATTCCATAAGAGCGAAAAGTGATTAGAATAAGCCTTAGAATGCACAAAATGACGTAAATGTTAAATTAATGACACAAACACACTTATTGGATGAACAACATTGGTTTACAACGAAAAGTGATTTGAATAAGCCATGGAATGCACAAAATGACGTAAATGTTCATCCAATGACACAAACGCACTTGTTGGATGAACTACATTCCTTAAGAACGACAAGTGATTAGAATAAGCCATGGGATGCACCAAATGACGTAAATGTTCATCTAATGACACAAACGCACGTATTGGACGAACTACATTCTTTCAGAACGAAAACGGATTAGAATAAGCCTTGGGTTGCACAAAATGACTTAAATGTTAAATTAATGACACAAACGCACTTATTGGATGAACAACATTGGTTAAGAATGAAAAGTGATTAGAATAATCCTTAGGATGCACAAAATGACATAAATTTTAAATTAATGAGACACGCATTTATTGGATGAACAACATTTGTTAAGAACGAAAAGAAATTTGAATAAGTCTGGGAATTAACAAAATGAAGTAAATGTTCATCCAATGACACAAACGCAATTACTGGATGAACTACATTCCTTAAGAACGAAAAGTGATTAGAATAAGCCATGGGACGCACCAAATCACGTATATGTTCATCCAATGACACAAAGACAATTATTGGATGAACTATATTCCTTAAGAACGAAAAGTACTTAGAAGTAGCCTTGGGATGCATAAAATGACGTAAATTTTCATCTAATGAAACAAACTCACTTATTGGATGAACTACATTCCCTTAGAACACAAATTGATTAGAATAAGCCTTGGGATGCACCAAATGACGTATATGTTCATCTAATGACACAAACACACTTATTGGATGAACTATATTCCTTAAGAACGAAAAGTACTTAGAATTAGCCTTGGGATGCGTAAAATGACGTAAATTTTCATCTAATGAAACAAACACACTTATTGGATGACCTACATTTCTTAAGAACGAAAAGTGATTAGAATAAGCCTTGGGATGCACCAAATGATGTATATGTTCATCCAATGACACAAACACACTTATGGGATGAACTATATTCCTTAAGAACAAAAAGTGATTAGAATAAGCCTTAGAATGCACAAAATGACATAGATGTTAAATTAATGACACAAACACACTTATTAAATAAACAATATTGGTTAACAACGAAAAAGTGATTAGAATAAGCCTTGGGATGCACCAAATGACGTAAATGTTCATCAAATGACACAAAAACACTTATTGGATGAACTACATTCCTTAAGATCGAAAAGTGATTAGAATAAGCATGGGGATGCACCAAATGACGTAAATGTTCATCCAATGACACAAAGGCAATTATTGGATGAACTACATTCCTTAAGAACAAAAAGTAGTTAGAATTAGCCTTTAGATGCACAAAATGACGTAAATGTTCATCTAATGACAGAAACACACTTATAGGATGAACTACATTCCTTAAGAACGAAAAGAGATTAGAATAACCCTTATGAAGCACAAAATGACGCAAATGTTACATTAATGACACAAATGCACTTATTGGATAAACAACATTGGTTAAGAACAAAAAGTGATTAGAATAAGCCTTGGAATACACAAAATGATGTAAATGTTCATCCAATTACATAAACGCACTTATTCGATGAACTACATTCCTTAAGAACGAAAAGTGATTAGACTTAGCCTTGGGATGCACCAAATGATGTATATGTTCATCCAATGACACAAACACACTTATTGGTTGAACTACATTTCTTAAGAACGAAAAGGGATTAGAATAATCGTTAGGATGCACAAAATGACGTAAATGTTAAATTAATGACACAAACACACTTATTGGATAAACAACATTGGTTAAGAACGAAAAGTGATTAGAATAAGCCTTTGATGCACAAAATGACGTAAATGTTCTTCCAATTACACAAACGGACTTATTGGATGAACTACATTCCTCAAGAACGAAAACTGATTAGAATAATCCTTAGGATACACAAAATGACGTAAATGTTAAATTAATGACACAAACGCACTTATTGGATGAACAACATTGGTTAAGAACGAAACATGATTTACATAAGCCTTGGAATGCACAAAATGACGTAAATGTTCATCTAATGACACAAACGCACTAATTGGATGAACAACATTGGTTAAGAACGAAAAGTGATTAGAATAAGCATTAGAATGCACAAAATGACGTAAATGTTCATCCAATGACACAAACACACTTATCGGATGAACTACATTCCATAAGAGCGAAAAGTGATTAGAATAAGCCTTAGAATGCCCAAAATGACGTAAATGTTAAATTAATGACACAAACACACTTATTGGATGAACAACGTTGGTTTAGAACGAAAAGTGATTAAAATAAGCCATGGGACGCACCAAATGAGGTAAATGTTCATCTAATGACACAAACGCACTTATTGGATGAACTACATTCCTTAAGAACGAAAACTGATTAGAATAATCCTTGGGATGCACCGAATGACGTATATGTTCATCCAATGACACAAACACACTTATTGGATGAACTATATTCATTAAGAACGAAAAGTAGTTCGAATTAGCCTTGGGATCCAATATGTTCATCCAATGACACAAACACACAAAATGATGTAAATGTTCATCCAATTACATTAACGCACTTATTCGATGAACTAAATTCCTTAAGAACGAAAAGTGATTAGAATAAGCCTTGGGATGCACCAAATGACGTATATGTTCATCCAATGACACAAACACACTTATTGGATGAACTACATTCCTTAAGAACGAAAAGTGATTAGAATAATCCTTAGAATTCACAAAATGACGTAAATTTTAAATTAATGACACAAACACACTTGTTGGATAAACAACATTGGTTAAGGACGAAAAGTGATTAGAATAAGCCTTGGAATCCACAAAATGATGTAAACGTTTATCCAATTACACAAACGCACTTATTGGATGAACTACATTCCTTAAGAACGAAAAGTGATTAGAATAAGCCTTAGAATGCACAAAATGACGTAGATGTTAAATTAATGATGCAAACACACTTATTGGATAAACAACATTGTTTAAGGATGAAAAGAGATTAGAATAAGCCTTTGAAAGCAGAAAATGACGTAAATGTTCATCCAATTACACAAACGCCTTATTGGATGAACTACATTCCATAAGATCGAAAAGTGATTAGAATAATCCTTGGGAGGCACCAAATAAATATATGTTCATCCAATGCCACAAACACACTTATTGGATGAACAACATTCCATAAGAGCGAAAAGTGATTACAATAAGCCTTAGAATGCCCAAAATGATGTAAATGTTAAATTAATGACACAAACACACTTATTGGATGAACAACATTAGTTTAGAACGAAAAGTGATTAAATTAAGCCTTGGAATGCACAAAATGAAGTAAATGTTCATGCAATAACACAAACGCATTTATTGGATGAACTACATATCTTAAGAACGAAAATTGATTAGAATAAGCCATGGGATGCACCAAATGACGTAAATGTTCATCTAATGACACAAATGCACTTATTGGATGAACTACATTCCTTAAGATCCAAAACTGATTAGAATAAGCCTTGGGATGCACCAAATGACGTTTATATTCATCCAATGACACAAACACACTGATTGGATGAACTACATTCCATAAGAGCGAAAAGTGATTAGAATAAACCTTAGAATGACGTAAATGTTCATCCAATGAAACAAACGCATTTGTTCGATGAACTACATATCTTAAGAACGAAAATTGATTAGAATAAGCCATGGGATGCACGAAATGACGTAAATGTTCATCTAATGACACAAACGCACTTATTGGGTGTACTACATTCCTTAAGAACGAAACCTGATTAGAATAAGCCTTAGAATGCACAAAACGACGTAGATGTTAAATTAATGATGCAAACACACTTATTGGATAAACAACATTCTTTAAGGATGAAAAGTGATTAGAATAAGCCTTTGAATGCACAAAATGACGTAATTGTTCATCCAATTACACAAATTCCTTATTGGATGAACTACATTCCATAAGATCGCTAAGAGATTAGAATAATCCTTGGGACGCACCAAATGACGTATATGTTCATCCAATGCCACAAACATACTTATTGGATGAACTACATTCCTTAAGAACGAAAAGTTGTTAGAATTAGCCTTGGGATGCACAAAATGACGTAAATGTTCATCCAATGACACAAACGTACTTATTGGAGGAACAACATTGGTTAAAATGAAAAGTGATTAGAATAAGCCTTGGAATAAACAAAATGACGTAAATGTTCATCCAATGATAGAAACGCACTTATTGGAAGAACTACATTCCTTAAGCACGAAAAGTGATTAGAATATCCCATGGGATGCAGCAAATGACGTATATGTTCATCCAATGACACAAAGACACTTATTGGATGAAATATATTCCTTAAGAGCGAAAAGTACTTAGAATTAGAGTTGTGATGCACAAAATGACGTAAATGTTAAATTAATGACAGAAACGCACTTATTGGATGAAGAACATTGGTTAAGAAAGAAAAGTGATTAGAATAATCCTTAGGATGCACAAAATGACGTAAATGTTAAATTAATGACACAAACGCACTTATTGGATGAACAACATTGGTTAAGAAAGAAAACTGATTAGAATAATCCTTAGGATGCACAAAATGACGTAAATGTTAAATTAATGACACAAACGCACTTATTGGATGAACTATGTTACTTAAGAACGAATAGTGGTTAGAATTAACCTTGGGATGCACAAAATGACGTAATTGTTCATCCAATGATACAAACGCACTTATTGGATGAACAACATTGGTTAAGAACGAAAAGTGATTTACATACGCCTTGGAATGCACAAAATGACGTAAATGTTCATCCAATGACACGAACGCACTAATAGGATGAACAACATTGGTTAACAACAAAAAGTTATTAGAATAAGCATTGGAATGCACAAAATGACGTAAATGTTCATCCAATGACACAAACACACTTATGGGATGAACTACATTCCATAAGAGCGAAAAGTGATTAGAATAAGCCTTAGAATGCACAAAATGACGTAAATGTTAAATTAATGACACAAACACACTTATTGGATGAACAACATTGGTTTACAACGAAAAGTGATTTGAATAAGCCATGGAATGCACAAAATGACGTAAATGTTCATCCAATGACACAAACGCACTTGTTGGATGAACTACATTCCTTAAGAACGACAAGTGATTCGAATAAGCCATGGGATGCACCAAATGACGTAAATGTTCATCTAATGACACAAATGCACTTATTGGATGAACTACATTCCTTAAGATCCAAAACTGATTAGAATAAGCCTTGGGATGCACCAAATGACGTTTATATTCATCCAATGACACAAACACACTGATTGGATGAACTACATTCCATAAGAGCGAAAAGTGATTAGAATAAACCTTAGAATGACGTAAATGTTCATCCAATGACACAAACGCATTTATTCGATGAACTACATATCTTAAGAACGAAAATTGATTAGAATAAGCCATGGGATGCACGAAATGACGTAAATGTTCATCTAATGACACAAACGCACTTATTGGGTGTACTACATTCCTTAAGAACGAAACCTGATTAGAATAAGCCTTAGAATGCACAAAACGACGTAGATGTTAAATTAATGATGCAAACACACTTATTGGATAAACAACATTCTTTAAGGATGAAAAGTGATTAGAATAAGCCTTTGAATGCACAAAATGACGTAATTGTTCATCCAATTACACAAATTCCTTATTGGATGAACTACATTCCATAAGATCGCTAAGAGATTAGAATAATCCTTGGGACGCACCAAATGACGTATATGTTCATCCAATGCCACAAACATACTTATTGGATGAACTACATTCCTTAAGAACGAAAAGTTGTTAGAATTAGCCTTGGGATGCACAAAATGACGTAAATGTTCATCCAATGACACAAACGTACTTATTGGAGGAACAACATTGGTTAAAATGAAAAGTGATTAGAATAAGCCTTGGAATAAACAAAATGACGTAAATGTTCATCCAATGATAGAAACGCACTTATTGGAAGAACTACATTCCTTAAGCACGAAAAGTGATTAGAATATCCCATGGGATGCAGCAAATGACGTATATGTTCATCCAATGACACAAAGACACTTATTGGATGAAATATATTCCTTAAGAGCGAAAAGTACTTAGAATTAGAGTTGTGATGCACAAAATGACGTAAATGTTAAATTAATGACAGAAACGCACTTATTGGATGAAGAACATTGGTTAAGAAAGAAAAGTGATTAGAATAATCCTTAGGATGCACAAAATGACGTAAATGTTAAATTAATGACACAAACGCACTTATTGGATGAACAACATTGGTTAAGAAAGAAAAGTGATTAGAATAATCCTTAGGATGCACAAAATGACGTAAATGTTAAATTAATGACACAAACGCACTTATTGGATGAACTATGTTACTTAAGAACGAATAGTGGTTAGAATTAACCTTGGGATGCACAAAATGACGTAATTGTTCATCCAATGATACAAACGCACTTATTGGATGAACAACATTGGTTAAGAACGAAAAGTGATTTACATACGCCTTGGAATGCACAAAATGACGTAAATGTTCATCCAATGACACGAACGCACTAATAGGATGAACAACATTGGTTAACAACAAAAAGTTATTAGAATAAGCATTGGAATGCACAAAATGACGTAAATGTTCATCCAATGACACAAACACACTTATGGGATGAACTACATTCCATAAGAGCGAAAAGTGATTAGAATAAGCCTTAGAATGCACAAAATGACGTAAATGTTAAATTAATGACACAAACACACTTATTGGATGAACAACATTGGTTTACAACGAAAAGTGATTTGAATAAGCCATGGAATGCACAAAATGACGTAAATGTTCATCCAATGACACAAACGCACTTGTTGGATGAACTACATTCCTTAAGAACGACAAGTGATTAGAATAAGCCATGGGATGCACCAAATGACGTAAATGTTCATCTAATGACACAAACGCACGTATTGGACGAACTACATTCTTTCAGAACGAAAACGGATTAGAATAAGCCTTGGGTTGCACAAAATGACTTAAATGTTAAATTAATGACACAAACGCACTTATTGGATGAACAACATTGGTTAAGAATGAAAAGTGATTAGAATAATCCTTAGGATGCACAAAATGACATAAATTTTAAATTAATGAGACACGCATTTATTGGATGAACAACATTTGTTAAGAACGAAAAGAAATTTGAATAAGCCTGGGAATTAACAAAATGAAGTAAATGTTCATCCAATGACACAAACGCAATTACTGGATGAACTACATTCCTTAAGAACGAAAAGTGATTAGAATAAGCCATGGGACGCACCAAATCACGTATATGTTCATCCAATGACACAAAGACAATTATTGGATGAACTATATTCCTTAAGAACGAAAAGGACTTAGAAGTAGCCTTGGGATGCATAAAATGACGTAAATTTTCATCTAATGAAACAAACTCACTTATTGGATGAACTACATTCCCTTAGAACACAAATTGATTAGAATAAGCCTTGGGATGCACCAAATGACGTATATGTTCATCTAATGACACAAACACACTTATTGGATGAACTATATTCCTTAAGAACGAAAAGTACTTAGAATTAGCCTTGGGATGCGTAAAATGACGTAAATTTTCATCTAATGAAACAAACACACTTATTGGATGACCTACATTTCTTAAGAACGAAAAGTGATTAGAATAAGCCTTGGGATGCACCAAATGATGTATATGTTCATCCAATGACACAAACACACTTATGGGATGAACTATATTCCTTAAGAACAAAAAGTGATTAGAATAAGCCTTAGAATGCACAAAATGACATAGATGTTAAATTAATGACACAAACACACTTATTAAATAAACAATATTGGTTAACAACGAAAAAGTGATTAGAATAAGCCTTGGGATGCACCAAATGACGTAAATGTTCATCAAATGACACAAAAACACTTATTGGATGAACTACATTCCTTAAGATCGAAAAGTGATTAGAATAAGCATGGGGATGCACCAAATGACGTATATGTTCATCCAATGACACAAACACACTTATTGGATGAACTATATTCCTTAAGAACGAAAAGTAGTTAGAATTAGCCTTGGGATGCACAAAATGACATAAATGTTCATCTAATGAAACAAACGCACTTATTGGATGAACTACATTCCTTAATAACGAAAAGAGATTAGAATAATCCTTAGGATGCACAAAATGACGTAAATATTAAATTAATGACACAAACGCGCTTATTGAATGAACAAGATTGGTTAAGAATGAAAAGTGATTATAATAATCCTTAGGATGCACAAAATGACTTAAATGTTAAATTAATAAGACAAACGCATTTATTGGATGAACAACTTATGAACGAATGTGATTCGAATAAGCCTTGGAATTAACAAAATTGAAGTAAATCTTCATCTTATGACACAAATGCACTTATTGGATGAACTACATTCTTTAAGAACGAAAAGTGATTAGAATAAGCCTTGGGATGCACCAAATGACGTATATGATCATTCAATGACACAAACACACTGATTGGATGAACTACATTCTTTAAGAACGGAACGTGATTAGAATAAGCCTTAGAATGCACAAAATGATGTAAATGTTAAATTAATGACTCAAACACAGTTATTGGATAAACACCATTGTTTAAGAACGAAAAGTGATTAGAATAGGCCTTGAAATGCCCAAACTGACGTAAATGTTCATCGAATTACACAATTGCACTTATTGGATGAACTACATTCCTTAAGAACGAAAAGTTATTAGAATAAGCCTTGGGATGCACAAAGTGGCGTAAATGTTCATCCAATGACACAAACACACTTATTGGATGAACTACATTCCTTAAGAATGAAAAGTGATTAGAATCAGCCTGAGAATGCATAAAATGACGTAAATGTTAAATTAATGATAAAAACACACTTATTGGCTTACCAACATTGGTTAAGAATGAAAAGTGATTTACATAAGCCTTGGAATGCACAAAATAACGTAAATGTTTATCCAATGACACAAATACACTTATTGGATGAACTACATTCCTTAAGAACGAAAAGTGATTAGAATTAGCCTTAGAATGCACAAAATGACGTAAATGTTAAATTAATGAAAAAACACACTTATTGGCTAACCAACATTGGTTAAGAACGAAAAGTGATTTACATAAGCCTTGGAATGCACAAAATGACGTAAATGTTTATCCAATGACACAAACACACTTATTGGATGAACTACATTTATTAAGAACGAAAAGTGATTAGAATAAGCCTTAGAATGCACAAAATGACGTCAACGTTAAATTATTGACATAAATCCACTTATTGGATGAACAACATTGGTTAAGAACGAAAAGTGATTAGAAAAATGGTTACGATGCACGAAATGACGTAAATGTTAACTTAATGACACAACCGCACTTATTGGATGAACAACATTGGTCAAGAACGAAAATTGATATGCATAGGCCTTGGAGTGCACAAAATGATGTCAATGTTCATCCAATGACACAAACGCACTTATTGGATGAACTACATTCCTTAAGAACGAAAAGTGATTAGAATACTCCTTAGAATGCACAAAATGGCATAAATGTTCATCCAATGACACAAACACACTTATTGGATGAACTACATTCCTTAAGAACGAAAAGTGATTAGAATAAGCCTGAGAATGCACAAAATGACGTAAATGTTAAATTAATGAAAGAACACACTTATTGGCTAACCAACATTGGTTAAGAACGAAAAGTGATTTACAAAAGCCTTGGAATGCACAAAATGACGTAAATGTTCATCCAATGACACAAACACACTTATTGGATGAACTACATTCCTTAAGAACGAAAAGTGATTAGAATAATCTATAGGATGCACAAAATGACGTAAATGTTAAATTAATGACACAAACACACTTATTGGATGAACAATGTTGGTTAAGAATGAAAAGTGATTAGAATTAGCCTTGGGATGCACAAAATGACGTAAATGTTCATCCAATGACACAAAGGCACTTATTCGATGAACTACATCCCTAAAGAACGAAAACTGATTAGAATTATCCTTAGGATCCACCAAATGTTGTAAAAGTTAAATTAATGACACAAACACAATTATTGGATGAACAACATTGGTAAAGAACGAAAAGTGATAAGAATAAGCCTTGGAATGCACAAAATGACGAAAATGTTCATCCAATGACACAAATGAAATTATTTGATGAACTACATTCCTTAAGAACGAAAAGTGATTAGAATGAGCCTGAGAATGCACAAAATGACGTAAATGTTAAATTAATGACAAAAACACACTTATTGGCTGACCAACATTGGTTAAGAATGAAAAGTGATTTACATAAGCCTTGGAATGCACAAAATGACGTAAATGTTTATCCAATGACACAAATACACTTATTGGATGAACTACATTCCTTAAGAACGAAAAGTGATTAGAATAAGCCTTAGAATGCACAAAATGACGTAAATGTTAAATTAATGAAAAAACACACTTATTGGCTAACCAACATTGGTTAAGAACGAAAAGTGATTTACATAAGCCTTGGAATGCACAAAATGACGTAAATGTTTATCCAATGACACAAATACACTTATTGGATGAACTACATTCGTTAAGAACGAAAAGTGATTAGAATAAGCCTTAGAATGCACAAAATGACGTAAACGTTAAATTATTGACATAAATCCACTTATTGGACGAACAACATTGGATAAGAACGAAAATGGATTAGAATAAGCCTTGAATTGCACAAAATAACGTAAATGTCCATCCAATGACACAAACGCACTTATTCGATGAATAACATTGGTTAAGAACGAAAAGTGATTAGAATAAGCATTGGAATGCACAAAATTACGTAAATGTTCATCCAATAACACAAACGCACTTATTGGATGAACAACATTGGTTAAGAACGAAAAGTGATTAGAATAAGCCTTGGGATGCACAAAATGACGTAAATGTTCATCCAATGACACAAACGCACATATTGGATGAACAACATTGGTTAAGAACGAAAAGTTATTAGAATAAGCATTGGAATGCACAAAATTACGTAACTGTTCATCCAATGACACAAACGCACTTATTGGATGAACAACATTGGTTAAGAACAAAAAGTGATTAGAATAATGGTTAGGATGCACGAAATGACGTAAATGTTAACTTAATGACATAACCACACTTATTGGATGAACAACATTGGTCAAGAACGAAAATTGATATGCATAGGCCTTGGAATGCACAAAATGACGTCAATGTTCATCCAATGACACAAACGCACTTATTTGATGAACTACATTCCTTAAGAACGAAAAGTGATTATAATAATCCTTAGGATGCACAAAATGGCGTAAATGTTCATCCAATGACACAAACACACTTATTGGATGAACTACATTTCTTAAGAACGAAAAGTGATTAGAATAAGCCTTACAATGCTCAAAATCACGTAAACGTTAAATTATTGACACAAATCCACTTATTGGACGAACAACATTGGATAAGAACGAAAATGGATTAGAATAAGCCTTGGATTGCACAAAATAACGTAAATGTTCATCCAATGACACAAACGCACTTATTCGATGAACAACATTGGTTAAGAACGAAAAGTGATTAGAATAAGCGTTAGAATGCACAAAATTACGTAAATGTTCATCCAATGACACGAACGCACTTATTGGATGAACAACATTTGTTAAGAATGAAATGTGATTAGAATAATGGTTAGGATGCACGAAATGACGTAAATGTTAACTTAATGACACAACCGCACTTATTGGATGAACAACATTGGTCATGAACGAAAAGCAATTTGCATAGACTTGGAATGCACATAATGATGTCAATGTTCATGCAATGACACAAACGCACTTATTGGATGAACTACATTCCTTAAGAACGAAAAGTGATTAGAATAATGGTTAGGATGCACGAAATGACGTAAATGTTCATCCAATGACACAAACACACTTATTGGATGAACTACATTCCTTAAGAACGGAGAGTGATTAGAATAATCCTTAGGATGCACAAAATGATGTAAATGTTAAATTAACGACAAAAACACACTTATTGGATGAACAACATTGGTTAAGAACAAAATGACGTAAATGTTGATCCAATGACACAAACGAAATTATTTGACGAACTACATTCCATAAGAACTAAAAGTGATTAGAATAAGCTTTGGGTGCACAAAATGACGTAAACGTTAAATTATTGACATAAATCCACTTATTGGACGAACAACAATGGATAAGAATGAAAATGGATTAGAATAAGCCTTGGATTGCACAAAATAACGTAAATGTTCATCCAATGACACAAACGCACTTATTCGATGAACAACATTGGTCAAGAACGAAAAGTGATTAGAATAAGCATTGGAATGCACAAAATTACGTAAATGTTCATCCAATAACACAAACACACTTATTGGATGAACAACTGTGGTTAAGAACGAAAAGTGATTAGAATAAGCATTGGAATGCACAAAATTACGTAACTGTTCATCCAATGACACAAACGCACTTATTGGATGAACAACATTGGTTAAGAACGAAAAGTGATTAGAATAATGGTTAGGATGCACGAAATGACGTAAATGTTCATCCAATGACACAAACACACTTATTGGATGAACTACATTCCTTAAGAACGGAGAGTGATTAGAATAATCCTTAGGATGCACAAAATGATGTAAATGTTAAATTAACGACAAAAACACACTTATTGGATGAACAACATTGGTTAAGAACAAAATGACGTAAATGTTGATCCAATGAGACAAACGAAATTATTTGACGAACTACATTCCATAAGAACTAAAAGTGATTAGAATAAGCTTTGGGTGCACAAAATGACGTAAACGTTAAATTATTGACATAAATCCACTTATTGGACGAACAACATTGGATAAGAACGAAAATGGATTAGAATAAGCCTTGGATTGCACAAAATAACGTAAATGTTCATCCAATGACACAAACGCACTTATTCGATGAACAACATCGGTCTAGAACGAAAAGTGATTAGAATAAGCATTGGAATGCACAAAATTACGTAAATGTTCATCCAATAACACAAACACACTTATTGGATGAACAACATTGGTTAAGAACGAAAAGTGATTAGAATAAGCGTTAGAATGCACAAAATTACGTAAATGTTCATCCAATGACACGAACGCACTTATTGGATGAAAAACATTTGTTAAGAATGAAATGTGATTAGAATAATGGTTAGGATGCACGAAATGACGTAAATGTTAACTTAATGACACAACCGCACTTATTGGATGAACAACATTGGTCATGAACGAAAAGCAATTTGCATAGACTTGGAATGCACATAATGATGTCAATGTTCATGCAATGACACAAACGCACTTATTGGATGAACTACATTCCTTAAGAACGAAAAGTGATTAGAATAATGGTTAGGATGCACGAAATGACGTAAATGTTCATCCAATGACACAAACACACTTATTGGATGAACTACATTCCTTAAGAACGGAGAGTGATTAGAATAATCCTTAGGATGCACAAAATGATGTAAATGTTAAATTAACGACAAAAACACACTTATTGGATGAACAACATTGGTTAAGAACAAAATGACGTAAATGTTGATCCAATGACACAAACGAAATTATTTGACGAACTACATTCCATAAGAACTAAAAGTGATTAGAATAAGCTTTGGGTGCACAAAATGACGTAAACGTTAAATTATTGACATAAATCCACTTATTGGACGAACAACAATGGATAAGAATGAAAATGGATTAGAATAAGCCTTGGATTGCACAAAATAACGTAAATGTTCATCCAATGACACAAACGCACTTATTCGATGAACAACATTGGTCAAGAACGAAAAGTGATTAGAATAAGCATTGGAATGCACAAAATTACGTAAATGTTCATCCAATAACACAAACACACTTATTGGATGAACAACTGTGGTTAAGAACGAAAAGTGATTAGAATAAGCATTGGAATGCACAAAATTACGTAACTGTTCATCCAATGACACAAACGCACTTATTGGATGAACAACATTGGTTAAGAACGAAAAGTGATTAGAATAATGGTTAGGATGCACGAAATGACGTAAATGTTCATCCAATGACACAAACACACTTATTGGATGAACTACATTCCTTAAGAACGGAGAGTGATTAGAATAATCCTTAGGATGCACAAAATGATGTAAATGTTAAATTAACGACAAAAACACACTTATTGGATGAACAACATTGGTTAAGAACAAAATGACGTAAATGTTGATCCAATGACACAAACGAAATTATTTGACGAACTACATTCCATAAGAACTAAAAGTGATTAGAATAAGCTTTGGGTGCACAAAATGACGTAAACGTTAAATTATTGACATAAATCCACTTATTGGACGAACAACAATGGATAAGAATGAAAATGGATTAGAATAAGCCTTGGATTGCACAAAATAACGTAAATGTTCATCCAATGACACAAACGCACTTATTCGATGAACAACATTGGTCAAGAACGAAAAGTGATTAGAATAAGCATTGGAATGCACAAAATTACGTAAATGTTCATCCAATAACACAAACACACTTATTGGATGAACAACTGTGGTTAAGAACGAAAAGTGATTAGAATAAGCATTGGAATGCACAAAATTACGTAACTGTTCATCCAATGACACAAACGCACTTATTGGATGAACAACATTGGTTAAGAACGAAAAGTGATTAGAATAATGGTTAGGATGCACGAAATGACGTAAATGTTCATCCAATGACACAAACACACTTATTGGATGAACTACATTCCTTAAGAACGGAGAGTGATTAGAATAATCCTTAGGATGCACAAAATGATGTAAATGTTAAATTAACGACAAAAACACACTTATTGGATGAACAACATTGGTTAAGAACAAAATGACGTAAATGTTGATCCAATGAGACAAACGAAATTATTTGACGAACTACATTCCATAAGAACTAAAAGTGATTAGAATAAGCTTTGGGTGCACAAAATGACGTAAACGTTAAATTATTGACATAAATCCACTTATTGGACGAACAACATTGGATAAGAACGAAAATGGATTAGAATAAGCCTTGGATTGCACAAAATAACGTAAATGTTCATCCAATGACACAAACGTACTTATTCGATGAACAACATCGGTCTAGAACGAAAAGTGATTAGAATAAGCATTGGAATGCACAAAATTACGTAAATGTTCATCCAATAACACAAACACACTTATTGGATGAACAACATTGGTTAAGAACGAAAAGTGATTAGAATAAGCGTTAGAATGCACAAAATTACGTAAATGTTCATCCAATGACACGAACGCACTTATTGGATGAAAAACATTTGTTAAGAATGAAATGTGATTAGAATAATGGTTAGGATGCACGAAATGACGTAAATGTTAACTTAATGACACAACCGCACTATTGGATGAACAACATTGGTCATGAACGAAAAGCAATTTGCATAGGACTTGGAATGCACATAATGATGTCAATGTGCATGCAATGACACAAACGCACTTATTGGATGAACTACATTCCTTAAGAACGAAAAGTGATTAGAATAATCCTTAGGATGCACGAAATGACGTAAATGTTCATCCAATGACACAAACACACTTATTGGATGAACTACATTCCTTAAAAACGGAGAGTGATTAGAATAATCCTTAGGATGCACAAAATGATGTAAATGTTAAATTAACGACAAAAACACACTTATTGGATGAACAACATTGGTTAAGAACAAAATGACGTAAATGTTGATCCAATGACACAAACGAAATTATTTGACGAACTACATTCCATAAGAACTAAAAGTGATTAGAATAAGCTTTGGGTGCACAAAATGACGTAAACGTTAAATTATTGACATAAATCCACTTATTGGACGAACAACAATGGATAAGAATGAAAATGGATTAGAATAAGCCTTGGATTGCACAAAATAACGTAAATGTTCATCCAATGACACAAACGCACTTATTCGATGAACAACATTGGTCAAGAACGAAAAGTGATTAGAATAAGCATTGGAATGCACAAAATTACATAAATGTTCATCCAATAACACAAACACACTTACTGGATGAACAACTGTGGTTAAGAACGAAAAGTGATTAGAATAATCATTGGAATGCACAAAATTACGTAACTGTTCATGCAATGACACAAACGCACTTATTGGATGAACTACATTCCTTAAGAACGAAAAGTGATTAGAATAATCCTTAGGATGCACGAAATGACGTAAATGTTCATCCAATGACACAAACACACTTATTGGATGAACTACATTCCTTAAAAACGGAGAGTGATTAGAATAATCCTTAGGATGCACAAAATGATGTAAATGTTAAATTAACGACAAAAACACACTTATTGGATGAACAACATTGGTTAAGAACAAAATGACGTAAATGTTGATCCAATGACACAAACGAAATTATTTGACGAACTACATTCCATAAGAACTAAAAGTGATTAGAATAAGCTTTGGGTGCACAAAATGACGTAAACGTTAAATTATTGACATAAATCCACTTATTGGACGAACAACAATGGATAAGAATGAAAATGGATTAGAATAAGCCTTGGATTGCACAAAATAACGTAAATGTTCATCCAATGACACAAACGCACTTATTCGATGAACAACATTGGTCAAGAACGAAAAGTGATTAGAATAAGCATTGGAATGCACAAAATTACATAAATGTTCATCCAATAACACAAACACACTTACTGGATGAACAACTGTGGTTAAGAACGAAAAGTGATTAGAATAATCATTGGAATGCACAAAATTACGTAACTGTTCATCCAATGACACAAACGCACTTATTGGATGAACAACATTGGTTAAGAACGAAAAGTGATTAGAATAATGGTTAGGATGCACGAAATGACGTAAATGTTCATCCAATGACACAAACACACTTATTGGATGAACTACATTCCTTAAGAACGGAGAGTGATTAGAATAATCCTTAGGATGCACAAAATGATGTAAATGTTAAATTAACGACAAAAACGCACTTATTGGATGAACAACATTGGTTAAGAACAAAATGACGTAAATGTTGATCCAATGACACAAACGAAATTATTTGACGAACTACATTCCATAAGAACTAAAAGTGATTAGAATAAGCTTTGGGTGCACAAAATGACGTAAACGTTAAATTATTGACATAAATCCACTTATTGGACGAACAACAATGGATAAGAATGAAAATGGATTAGAATAAGCCTTGGATTGCACAAAATAACGTAAATGTTCATCCAATGACACAAACGCACTTATTCGATGAACAACATTGGTCAAGAACGAAAAGTGATTAGAATAAGCATTGGAATGCACAAAATTACGTAAATGTTCATCCAATAACACAAACACACTTATTGGATGAACAACTGTGGTTAAGAACGAAAAGTGATTAGAATAAGCATTGGAATGCACAAAATTACGTAACTGTTCATCCAATGACACAAACGCACTTATTGGATGAACAACATTGGTTAAGAACGAAAAGTGATTAGAATAATGGTTAGGATGCACGAAATGACGTAAATGTTCATCCAATGACACAAACACACTTATTGGATGAACTACATTCCTTAAGAACGGAGAGTGATTAGAATAATCCTTAGGATGCACAAAATGATGTAAATGTTAAATTAACGACAAAAACACACTTATTGGATGAACAACATTGGTTAAGAACAAAATGACGTAAATGTTGATCCAATGACACAAACGAAATTATTTGACGAACTACATTCCATAAGAACTAAAAGTGATTAGAATAAGCTTTGGGTGCACAAAATGACGTAAACGTTAAATTATTGACATAAATCCACTTATTGGACGAACAACATTGGATAAGAACGAAAATGGATTAGAATAAGCCTTGGATTGCACAAAATAACGTAAATGTTCATCCAATGACACAAACGTACTTATTCGATGAACAACATCGGTCTAGAACGAAAAGTGATTAGAATAAGCATTGGAATGCACAAAATTACGTAAATGTTCATCCAATAACACAAACACACTTATTGGATGAACAACATTGGTTAAGAACGAAAAGTGATTAGAATAAGCGTTAGAATGCACAAAATTACGTAAATGTTCATCCAATGACACGAACGCACTTATTGGATGAAAAACATTTGTTAAGAATGAAATGTGATTAGAATAATGGTTAGGATGCACGAAATGACGTAAATGTTAACTTAATGACACAACCGCACTTATTGGATGAACAACATTGGTCATGAACGAAAAGCAATTTGCATAGGACTTGGAATGCACATAATGATGTCAATGTGCATGCAATGACACAAACGCACTTATTGGATGAACTACATTCCTTAAGAACGAAAAGTGATTAGAATAATCCTTAGGATGCACGAAATGACGTAAATGTTCATCCAATGACACAAACACACTTAGTGGATGAACTACATTCCTTAAGAACGGAGAGTGATTAGAATAATCCTTAGGATGCACAAAATGATGTAAATGTTAAATTAACGACAAAAACACACTTATTGGATGAACAACATTGGTTAAGAACAAAATGACGTAAATGTTGATCCAATGACACAAACGAAATTATTTGACGAACTACATTCCATAAGAACTAAAAGTGATTAGAATAAGCTTTGGGTGCACAAAATGACGTAAACGTTAAATTATTGACATAAATCCACTTATTGGACGAACAACAATGGATAAGAATGAAAATGGATTAGAATAAGCCTTGGATTGCACAAAATAACGTAAATGTTCATCCAATGACACAAACGCACTTATTCGATGAACAACATTGGTCAAGAACGAAAAGTGATTAGAATAAGCATTGGAATGCACAAAATTACGTAAATGTTCATCCAATAACACAAACACACTTATTGGATGAACAACTGTGGTTAAGAACGAAAAGTGATTAGAATAAGCATTGGAATGCACAAAATTACGTAACTGTTCATCCAATGACACAAACGCACTTATTGGATGAACAACATTGGTTAAGAACGAAAAGTGATTAGAATAATGGTTAGGATGCACGAAATGACGTAAATGTTAACTTAATGACACAACCACACTTATTGGATGAACAACATTGGTCAAGAACGAAAATTGATATGCATAGGCCTTGGAATGCACAAAATGACGTCAATGTTCATCCAATGACACAAACGCACTTATTTGATGAACTACATTCCTTAAGAACGAAAAGTGATTATAATAATCCTTAGGATGCACAAAATGGCGTAAATGTTCATCCAATGACACAAACACACTTATTGGATAAACTACATTCCTTAAGAACGAAAAGTGATTAGAATAAGCCTTAGAATGCACAAAATGACGTAAATGTTAAATTAATGAGAAAAACACACTTATTAGCTGACCAACATTGGTTAAGATTGAAAAGTGATTTACATAAGCCTTGGAATGCACAAAATGACGTAAATGTTTATCCATTGACACAAATACACTTATTGGATGAACTACATTCCTTAAGAACGAAAAGTGATTAGAATAAGCCTTAGAATGCACAAAATGACATAAATGTTAAATTAATGACACAAACACACTTATTGGATGAACAACATTGGTTAAGAACGAAAAGTGATTATAATAAGCCTTGGAATGCACAAAATGACGTAAATGTTAAATTAATGACACAAACGCACTTATTGGATGAACTACATTCCTTAAGAAAGAAAAGTGATTTGAATAAGCCTTGAGATGCACCAAATGACGTATATGTTCCTCCAATGACACAAACACACTTATTGGATGAACTACATTCCTTAGGAACGAAAAGTGATTACAATAATCCTTAGAATGCACAAAATGACGTAAATGTTAAATTAATGACACAAACGCACTTATTGGATGAACAACATTGGTTAAGAACTGTAACGCCCTTGATTTTTGATCCAAATCATTACTTAAAAAAAATACTTTTAGAAAAATTTACGACAATTTTTTCTTTGTAAGAATATCTAACATTTATGCTTTTAAATAATTAGTAACAGTCACGTTTATTTAATATTATAAAAAATGTTTATTCAAAAAAACTAAAACAAAAAAAAAGGTTATTAAAGTTTGGTGACAAGGATTTAAAACAGACATAGAAAATATTGCGGAAATCTTATTATTACAAAATTGTCTTGAAAACCGTGTTTTGACCCCACTTTCGCCGCACGTTAAAATTCATCAACTACTGTTGAATCTCCTCAAACTCATTAGTACCTAAAATGTTGTTGTAAGGCTCAGCTTTTGCCATCGTCCACATCAAACCAAAGCTAAACATATAGAAGAATAACACAAAACATATAAAAGTAAAAACTTCCAATATAAAAGAAAAAAATGTGTAAACAGTAAATCATATATAAAAACAAATATGTATTTTGCATGCTCCTAAAAACTATTTGATCCAGATATAAACTTGCCACTAAGGCAACTCCCACGAAGATGCATATGCCATGACATGACCATATATTATCAAAACTATACTTGCACACAGCCCACTAAGAATCATGTCATATGCATTCAACAAAAAAATCACATTTTTAAAACCATCATCGTATTCACACATCACAAATATCACATATCGCACATCTTCATCATGAGAATCATATATTCATAGACAAATAATCATTAAATAATAATTTTCACCACGTAGGCATAAAAATTGGGACTTGACTTCATTTACACCATAAAGATTAAAACTTTATATACAACAAGAACTTGAAAACTCCAACTCATATACATCATCGAATCAAAATCTTATCATATATATATAATATAAACAAAAAAAATCATATTTTGCTTCATTACCATCGTAAAATTAAAACATTATCACATAAAATATTAAAATTCATATTTTACTTCTTAAACTGACATACATTACATATCAAACTCAACGTAAAAGATTTCAGATTTCATTATTTTTATTTTATTAATCTACATTTATTTCCATATTAATTTAATGTATCCAACTAACGGTCTAACTATAATTTGTGCGGGGAAAAGCCCTTACCTTGGCTACTTTTCTTCCTAGTATGAAGCTCTAACTCCCCACGAAGTTGTTCACACGAAAAGTTTGTTGCACGAAGGAGATGAGGTGTGAAGCAGATGACGGCTAGGGTTTCGGTATTTTTTTTCTGCTTATTATTACTTAGTATGGAAATATTGTGGACTTTAGGGAAAATTTAAAGTGGAGATTATTGGGTAGATAGTGTTGGGTCTAAATAAAGAATAGAAGGGATAAAATATTATTTTATTAACTTATTATATTTTTTACTTAACCTTGATCATACAAAAACTAAGCCACCAACTCCAAACCCAAATTTCTATTATGGGTTGGGTCACACCTAGCCACAAACCCTTAGCTCAAATTCTTCTTGTACTAAAAAAAACATCTATATATATATATATATATAATTATATAAAACTTCTCAATTGATTAAATAATTCTTACTAATAATTTTATCAGTTACAATAAGTCGAACAAGGCAAATAATTATCACATCTAAATTAATAATGAAATATATATATATATATATTTATAAGTCTTAATTATTTTAAATAATAAATTTAGAGGATGTTACAATACTCACCCCCTTAAAAATAGTTTCGTCCTCGAAACTAGTCTAACATGAAAAGGTTAGGTTAGAGCTCTCTAATTTTTTCCTCTAATTCCCAAGTTGCATCTCTAGTTGTTTGGTCCCAAATTACCTTGACCAATGTAATCTCCTTACCTCGTAGGTGCTTAGTAGTCCTGTCTCCAATGCTTAGTGGTGGAACTGCAAAAGAAAGGTTCTCCTTCAACTGGATTTCATCTGACACGATAATATGGGAAGGATCAGCCATGTACTTCCTCATCTGTGACTCGTGGAACACGTCATGCAGCTTGGCCAAACTCGGAGGCAAGGCAACTTGATAAGCTACTAGACCCACACATTGAAGGATCTGGTATGGGCCGTTGAATTTAGGAGTAGCTTCTTAGACTTCAGTGCCTTACCAACTCCAGTAGTAGGCGTCACTCTCAAAAATACATGTTCACCCTCTTGAAACTCCAGCGGTTTCCTCCGTTTGTCGGCATAACTATTTTGTCTGCGTTGTGTTGTCTTCATCCTTTCTTGAATCAGACGAACGTTATCTGTGGTCTGTTGTACCAATTCTGGCCCCACAATTAAGTTCTCACTATCCTGATACCAAAAAAAGGGGGTTTGGCACTTACGCCGATACAGAGCCTCGTACGGTGCCATCCCAATGCTTGCATGATAGCTGTTGTTGTAGGTGAACTCAATGACAGGGCAATATATTATCCCAACTTCCTCGCTCATCCAACACACACGCTCTCAGTAAATCCTCCAAGGTCTGAATAATTCTTTCTGTTTGTCCGTCGGTTTGCGGGTGATAGGCCGAACTCAATCTCAGCTTAGTACCCAACGCCTCATGTAATGCTCCCCACAAATGAATTTCAGATCTCTATCTGACATAATGCTAGAGGGTACCCCATGTAGTTTGACAATCTTTGCAATGTATATCTCTGCAAGCTTAGTCACATCATAATTAGTCCTCACGGGTATGAAATGGGCAGATTTGGTCAACCTGTCGATAATCACCCAAATGGAGTCAAACATCTGTTGAGTCTTAGGCAATGCTACCACCAAATCCATGGATATACTATCCCATTTCCATATTGGTATGTCTAATGGCCTTAATAGTCCCCCTGACTTTTGATGTTCTACCTTAGCTTTCTAACAAGTCAAACACGAAGCCACATATTCTGCTACTTGTTTCTTGATTCCCGGCCACCAAAACTTCTGCTTAAGGTCTTTATACATTTTGGTGGTACCAGGGTGAATACTCAGCTTGCTTTTGTGGGCCTCATCCAAGATAGTCTTCCTTAATTCGGTATTATCAGGTATACAAACACGTCTATTACATCTCAAAATATCATCTGGGCCCACCTTGAATTCAAGTGCCCTGCCAACCTCGATCAACTTCCTTTTCTCTTGAGTCAACACGTCTGTAACTTGGAGAACTTTAATCTCATTCATCAGTTCACTATTTATAATGATCATTCCAGAGTGCACTTTCCCCAATGGAGAATCCAAATTAAGATTCAAGTCACAAAACTTCTCTAACAATTCCAACCCCTTCATTGTTACAAACGAGAGATGAACGCGCTTCCTGCTTAGGGCATCAGCCACCACGTTCGCTTTCCTTGGATGGTAATGCAATGTGAACTCATAATCTTTAATAAACTCCATCCATCTCCTCTGCCTAATGTTAAGCTCCTTTTGATCAAACAAGTATTTCAAACTCTTATTGTAACACCCCGAGTTTAAAACACAGCGCGAGTGTATTTTTTTTTTTTACCGAATAAATAAATAAAAGAATTTCTTAAAATAATTTGTCGTAATCCAAAACGATCAAATGTAATTAAATAAATACATCACAATTAATCAAGTAAAATATTTTTGGGAATTGAATTTTCAGAATATATCAAATTAAAGATATATCCAAAGGTTGTGTCCTGGACCCACCAAAATATTATCAGAGTGCATAAAAGTTTAGCGGAAAAATATACAATAATTCCCAAAATGAATAATTACAGCCCTCAACACTAGGCCCTACACAAAAAGTCTAGTCTGATCATGCACTAAGTTACAATAGCACGGTCTCTACCGCATCCTCTACAAGTCTCGTCTTCAGCCAGCTGTCCGTCCCTCTGCGTTGTCCACAAAGACTCCGTATGCGAATATCAACGAAAACTAACGACATCTCCGTCGTGAGTGTAACCGTCGGTGGGACGGGTTTGGGGTTCATCTGAGGGCAAAGCCCAATTTCCACAATAATAGTAAAGGGTCACCGACCGAAATTAACAATTAACACATAACATGTATATCACAGTAACAAACATATCCATCGCATATCATATAACAATGATGATAATTAAGGATGCTCAATTTGAAATTTCATGACATGTATGCCTTTTCGAACAGCAACCAATTAATATGGAAAACATGTTGTAAGTACAATTAACACTTCAGCAATCACAATCATTCATCAAAGATTCAGATTTTATAAAGTACTTACACACATCAATTTCCAGTCATCAACATATATCCAAATCGTGACCCACCGGTCATTCACCCCGATGCAATATGTATATGCTCATGTATTCAACTTATTGGAATTACCAAGGTGCAGTCGCTCACAGACCAGCACAATTTAAATATGTTTGACTTTAACGGCCCTCAAGACCAGGGTGCAATCGCTCAACAGATCAGCACCAATGCAGTCACTCAACAGACCAGTACTCATGCAGTCGCTCAACAGACCAGCACGTTTTACATATACCAAGGTACAGTCGCTCAACAGACCAGTACCAGTGCAGTCGCTCAACAGACCAGCACTCATGCAATCGCTCAACAGATCAGCACGTTTCACGTATGTTAGCCTCTCACAGGCCAGAACATACAGAAGTTAAATCCTCGCACGGATAGAATGGACCGTCTAATACACGCGGAACCACTCCGTAGCCCGAGTAGAATAGACCGTCTAATACACGCGGAACTATTCTATAACCCATGGTTACTACTTAACTTTGCGGCCCATCACGGTCACCGCATCGACTCTATGGCCCATTGCGGTCACCACCTGACTATGCAATGCATGAACATGCAGTGTTTTCTCTCCACTGACAACAATATGCAACATCAGTAAAATTCATGCCTTTCCATCATTTCTCAAAACATCTCAACACAACCAATTTCATTATCATCACATCATAAATCAAGCATTCAAACATCTCATCGTTTCCACTTCACATCATCTTAAAACTCCATTCTTATTCATCAAAAATCTTCCCTCTATTTTCCCCAACTCTTAAAATTCATAAAACAGTGTTTAAAACTGAAATTTCTGGGAAACGCGAATCTGTATTCAAATACAGCTTCTCTGTATTCGAATACAGAAGCCAAAACAATGCAGAATTAACACTCTGTATTCGAATACAGCTCCCTGGTATTCAAATACAGAGGCAATCCCAGTGCACAAATCAGCATTTTTCACTACATGAGTAAAGTCTCAAAAACTTCATCACCACCACTTCAAACTATCACAAAAATTCCATTTTAATTCATCACAAACGTTCCCAATATTTCCCAACACTTAGGGTTTATAAAACAATGTTTAAAACTTTGATTTTCTGAAAAACACGAATCTGTATTCGAATACAACTCTCTTGTATTCGAATACAGAAGCTAAATCTGCAAATTCAACACTCTGTATTCGAATACAACATACTTGTATTCGAATACAGAAGACAAAAATAGTGTAAACTCAGCATTTTCTCCGACATCATTAAAGGTTTCTAGAACTTCATCATCTCCTCTTCATCATCTCCATTTTAATCATTTTAAACCTTCCAAATGTTTCCCAACACTTAGAGTTTATAAAACAATGTCTGAAACTTGATTTTTTGGAAAATCACAAATCTGTATTCGAATACAGCTCCCTTATATTCGAATACAGAAGCAAAAGTAGTGAAAATCAGCATCCTGTATTCGAATACGAGGGTGTTGTATTCAAATACAGATGCGAATACAGTGTTAAAATTTCACTTCTCTATTCGATTACAACATGGTCGTAGTCGAATACAGATGCTAAGTCAGAAGCAAAAATCCTTCATCTGTATTCGAATACAGAGGCCCATATTCGAATACAAGTTTGAAAACTTGAGTAAAAGAGAAGCTTGGCAGGTTGTATTCGAATAGACTCAACCTGTATTCGAATACACCTTCGAATTCAGTGACATTTTCCTGAAACTACAACACATTTTCAAACTTTTTCTTTTGAAAAACCAGCACAACCCCAAAACAGTTTTCTCCATTCTTTTGAACCATAAAACTCAGACATTTTTCATCAATAATAACTTGTCCAGAAAACACTTTCATCATTTAAAATCCCTTTTCTTTTGAGAACATCAGCAACACCAGATTTTCATCATCATGACAGAAAACAGGATCATCAACACCAGACTATTTCACCATAACAGAAACAGAATCACCAACCCAAAAACAACATCACAATTTTGCTTAAATCACCCAAACAGAATATCAAACTCAAAACAGAACATGCATTTCCAAACGTCTACATTTTGAGCATTCTAAAAACAACATGCAGAGAAATTTCCAGTTTTCTCACACAACAAAACAACACTGATGTATTCAGCTAGAACAGCAAGCATCACATCTCTTCAAACATCAACAGATTGCATTTCTTGCATTTTATAGCAACATACAAAACAGTTTTATGGACATGCATTTTGATCATCTTTAAAATAACATGCAAAACATTTTTCAGCTTTCTCACACAAACAAAACAGCATTGAAGTAACAACCAGAACAGCAAACATCACAGATTATTAAAACACTAACCTAATGCATTTTTCGCATTTTATGACAACACGCATAACAGTTTCGTTTTTCAAAACAGAAACTCAAATATGATCACACATCAAAGATGCATTTATAGCCCTAAAATGCATACTAGAAAGTGGAAGGTGCCCTTACCCTGTTGCGTTTCTGCTTCCGTTATCGTTTATGCGTCAAAAGTCGGCGAATTTCCCGTTTTGTGTTCGCCGCTACGAAAGTGGGTTCTCTAGCTCCGTACTGATGAGGAGAACAACTTTTGTACTGGATGTTTTCTGGTTTGGTGCTTGGATTTCCAAGTAATCTCACTTTTGAGGAACTCTCTCTCTTTTTTTTTTTGAACGTGAACAGAATTCAGAATGGGAAGGGAAGGAATACTATTATATGCAGTATCGAGGAGGTATGGTTTCTGCCTTTGCCCTTCCTCCTCATTCACATTTATAGGCATTTGTAGGTGCCACCTCACCCAACACTTGTCTGATCCTCCTTCACTTAACCAGTCTCGTCGCAATTAGCCGATAATCCCTTAATTAACTGCCCGATTATCTAATTACTCGTAATTAAATTAATTTACTCTTCATCCAATAATCTTAATTCATCTTCCAAATAAATATATATATATATATATTCACTCAAAACATACATATATTAAATATTTTACAAATATCCCCAAAATACACTTAGTATTAATTCCAGAAATTAATTCTTAAATTTAAGGGTCTTACACTTATGGTCACTAAATACATCAAAACTACACCCATACAGATATTGACTCCATATTTTCAGAAAAGACAATTGCAGCTAACTTTAAGTCATGAGTGGGATAATTCTTTTCATGCACCTTCAATTTCCTTGAAGCATAGGCCACTACTTGTTTGTTTTGCATCAGTACACAACCCAATCCTTGGAATAAGGCATCACAATAAACTTCGTAAGGCTCTTCTGGTTGTGGGAACACTAACACTGGAGATGTAGTTAGTTTGTCTTTCATCAGTTGGAAAATTCTCTCACACTCCTGAGTTCAAGCATAAATCTAGTTCTTCTTTGTAAGGTGTGTCAATGGAGCAGCAATCTTGGCAAATCCCTCAATAAATCTCCTATAGTACCCAGCCAAGCCCAGAAAACTCTTAATCTATGTGACTATCTGCGGTTGTTTCCATGCCATCACGGCTTCTACCTTGGATGGGCCAACAACGATCCCTTCCTTAGAAATTACATGTCCCAAGAACTTCACTTCTTCCAACCAAAATTCACATTTTCCTAGATTGGCATATAGTTGTTGCTCCTTTAGTACTTGCATAACTTGACGCAAGTGTTCCTCATGTTCCTCCCGACTCTTGGAATAGATCAAGATGTCATTATTAAAGATCACCACAAACTTGTATAAGAACGGACGGAAGATACGGTTCATATAATCCATGAAGATAGCTGGCGCAATGGTCACTCCAAAAGGCATCACCAAGTACTCATAGTGCCCATATCGCATTCTAAAAGCTGTCTTGGATATATCATCTTCTTTCACTCGAATCTGGTGGTATCCCGACTTTAGATCAATCTTAGAAAACACCTCTGCCCCTTTGAGTTGGTCCATTAAATCATCAATGCGAGGTAAAGGATATCTGTTTTTTATTGTGACTTTGTTGAGCTATCGATAATCAACACACAATCTCGACTTTCCATCCTTCTTCTTGACCAATAACACGGAGCCTCCCCATGGTGACACACTAAGCCGAATGAATTTCTTAGACAGAGGTCTTCCAATTGGTTCTTTAGTTCTGATAGCTCTAAAGGGGCCATTCTGTAAGGAGCGATAGAGATGGGTCCAGTACTTGGAATAACATCGATAGAAAATTCGACATCACAGACTGGGGGTAGTCCTGGTACGTTTGGTGGGAAAACCTCAAAGAAATCCTTCACTACCGGGATCTCATCGACAACAACCTCTGGACTCATGCTTATTGAGTTGAGAAAAACATATTTCTGGACTCCTCCCATTAGAGAAAACTTCAATCTGTTGGCTGAAAGGAACTTCGAAATATCGGGATCTGGAAATATCACGTTCCGTCGGGAACAGTCTAACATGATGTAGTTGCTAGACAACCAATCCATTCCCAAAATTACTCCAAGATGTTTCAGAGGAATACAAATTAAATCGATCTTAAAATTCATTTTAAACACAGTCAGCGAGCATTGCAAACACGCCAAATTACATTTTACTGGTTCAGCAGAGGGATGGGTAACCATTAAATCGAAGGGTAAGGTAGTGACATCTAGTTGGAGCGATTCCACCCAATCTAATGAAATGAACGAGTGTGTTACCCCAGAATCATATATCACAGAAATTATTTTTCCACCAATAAAACACTCACCCTGGATAAGTTACGAGGAAGATGGTGTTTCTTCTCCTCTAATGTGATAAACACGTCCTCGACAATCTTTTGCCATATGACCTGGTTTCTGACAAGCATAACATATCCTGGTTCTTCTTGGACACTCAGTCGGCCTATGTCCCTCTTGTCCACAGTGAGAGCATCGAACAATATGCGCCTGGTTTTGTGTTGGATTTTGATGCCTCTGATCTCCCCTGTTTTGGGGTCCCGGTCGATCTCCAGTAGTCCCCTGTGGGCGAGCACACAACTTTTTCTATTGGAACTGACTGCCTTTGTTTTGTTGGTCACCATTTCCCTGTTTGAAAGTAATATTTAGAGATAGAACCCCATAATTAAATGGTAAGGTTGTTTTTGATTTCCTACCTGGGGTCTCGTTGGTCCCCTAATAGCACCTCTGTTCAGGCAGCCCCATTTCATGATCTCCACCTTTTTGCACTTCTCCACCAGCACCTGATACTGACGTATCTTTAGAGGTCCCACAAACTCCTTAATCTTCATATATGAGTCCGCTTTCAAACCTTTCACGCATGTACTTTTAATCCATTTGGTTACGAAAGTAGCAAAAATGTTTTGCTAGGGACTCAAACTATGCTGCATACTCGGACAATGTGAGTCTTCCCTGATATAGTCTCAGGAATTTGGGCCTCCTTCTCAGCCCTGGCACATTTCAGAAAATATTTGTCCAAGAATTTTCTCTTGAAAATTTCCCAGGTCACCTCTTCGTGATTTCCTTCCATCATTTGCCTCGCCCCTTGCCACCAATTTTCAGCTTCACCAATCAACAAATAAGCGGCATACTCCACCTTCGTGTCATATGGGTAGTGGCCTTGTTAGGGTCATGCTCCCCTTTAAATTTTGGCGGATCTTGCCTAAGGAATTCAGTCAGTCCTCTTGTTTCCCTAGCTGCTTCCTCCCTTAGGTCCCTCTGCGCATTACGTTGAGCCTAGTCTGCAGCTTGTTGAGCTTGAACTGCAGCTTGTTGGGCCATTGCAGCGGCCATTGCATTCATGGCTTGGATTGCTTCAGTCATGTCACTTTCTCCCTGGGACACTGGTCGGTTCGCGCGACGAGCCATACTCCCTACAAATTATCTAATCAACATAGCACTGTGCTGTCATTGTAACCTTAGGGTCGTAAGGAATATTTTATTCACGGCTTTATAGTAGGTTCGGGTCACACAATAAATTGTGTACTAGGGGTGTTCCCAGGAATGAGAGGTGGGTCTACGGATCACTTAATAACGAAGTCTTTCCTTAGCCAGAATCCCATTACTACAACTTTTTACGGTATTACCCTTCCCTTCTATTATGGGGACAATAGCTTTAGGTCACACGATAAGTTGTGTACTAGTTGGGTTCCCAGGAAAGAGAGGTGGGTCAACGGACCACTTAATAACCAAGTCTTTCCTTAGCCAGAATTCCACTATTACAACTTTTTACGGTGTTACCGTTCACTTATATTGTGGGAATCATACAATTTTAAAACCAGTTAGAGATTTACCGCATTGTCTTTATTATAAAAATTTAGATCATAACACAAAATTAAATAATTAAGGAATATTCATAATCATTATAAATTCAATTGGCCTAATTAATTTCATAATTAAGGTGGAGACCAATTAAATGTTTATGTTTTCAAATCAAATCAATCTAATTTAATACGCAATAATTTCACAGTATAATAAAATAACAACTAATCATTTATAGTTTTAAAAAAAACATCAATCAGTTTCAATTAATTGATAATGTCATAAATATACAAATAATTATTACATAACGTCAAACTAAATCACAAATTTTAAATTATTAAAAATTTAAATTAGAAGTAGTAAATTTGTAACGTCATAATAGTAAATTCATAACGTCATAATGTCATTAAGTCACGATTATTAAATTCGTAACTTACAAACAATTATTAAAAAAATCGAATCACGAGTAGTAAATTCATCACATCATAATATTTAATTTATAACGCATTAATTCAAGAATAGTAAATTGATAACATACAAACAACAATTATTAAAAAAATTCAAATTACAAGAGTAAATTCATAACATCATCAAATTAAATTCTTAACGTCATTAGTTCACGAATAATAAATTCAAAACATACAAACAACAATTATTAAAAATTAAAATCGCAAGAGTAAATTCACAATGTCATAAAATCAAAAGCAATTATTGCATTGAATCAAATTAAATTGAGATAATTTCAAATTATAATACAATAAATTCATAATTCCTACCATCATAAAATCATAATTAATTATTGCATTGAATAAAATTAAAACTCTTTCAAATCGGAGGATCAAGAATTTAAGGCATATGATAATTGCAATTAATTGAAGAAAATTTTCTGTTTTTTAGAAGATAAAAAAAATCAATTAGTATTAAAAGAGACCAAATACTCAATGTAAAATCTTAGTTTTCCCTATATGAATATATATAACCAAAATAGTAATAATTCATATAGTAAAATATACCAATATCAAGCATCACACATAAATCAAAGCATGCGTCATACAAAATCGTCCCACCCAAAAATTTCCGAGGATCATTGCTTTGATACCATAATGTAACGCCCCGGATTTTTGATCCAAAACATTACTTAAAAAAATACTTTTAGAAAAATTAATACAATTTTTTCTTTGTAAGAATATCTAACATTTATTCTTTTAAATAATTAGTAACAGTCCCGTTTATTTAATATTATAAAAAATGTTTATTCAAAAAAACTAAAACAAAACAAAAGCTTATTAAAGTTTGGTGACAAGGATTTAAAACAGACATAGAAAATATTGCGGAAATCTTATTATTACAAAATTGTCTTGAAAACCCTATTTTTACCCCACATTCGCTGCACATTAATATTCATCAACTTCTCTTGAATGTCCTCGAAATCATTAGTACCTAAAATGTTGTTGTAAGGGTCAGTTTTTTCCATCGTCCACATCAAACCAAAGCTAAACATATAGAAGAATAACACAAAACATATAAATGTAAAAACTTCCAATTTAAAAGAAAAAAATGTGTAAACAGTAAATCATATATAAAAAAAAAATATGTATAATGCATGCTCCTAATAACTATATGATCCGGATATAAACCTGCCACTAAGGCAACTTCCATACAGAAAATCACCCATACCAATGGGGAAAATAAACCTACCACTAAGGCAACTTCCACACAGAAAATCACCCATACCAATGGGGAAAATAAACCTGCCACTAAGGCAACTCCCACGAAGATGCATATGCCATGACATGACCATATATTATCAAAACTATACTCACACACAGCCCACTAAGAATCATGTCATATGCATTCAACAAAAAAATCACATTTTTAAAACCATCATTGTATTCACACATCACGAAGATCACATATCGCACATCTTCATCATGAGAATCATATATTCATAGACAAATAATCATTAAATAATAATTTTCACCACGTAGGCATAAAAATTGGGACTTGACTTCTTTACACCATAAAGATTAAAACTTTATATATAACAAGAACTTCAAAACTCCAACTCATATACGTCATCGAATCAAAATCTTATCATATATATATAATATAAACAAAAAAATCATATTTTGCTTCACAATACGAAGCTCTAAGTCCCCACGAAGTTGTTCACAGGAAAAGTTTGCTGCACGAAGGAGATGAGGTGTGAAGGAGATGACGGCAAGGGTTTCAGTATTTTTTTTCTGCTTATTATTACTTAGTATGGAAATATTGTGGACTTTAAAGAATAGAATTTAAAGTGGAGATTATTGGGTAGATAGTGTTGGGTCCAAATAAAGAATAGAAGGGAGAAAATGTTATTTTATTTATTTATTTATTTTTTTTCTTAACCTTGATCATACAAAAACTAAGCCACCAACTCCAAGCCCAAATTTCTATTATGGGTTGGGTCACACCTAGCCACAAACCCTTAGCTCAAGTTCTTCTTGTACTAAAAAAAACATATATATATATATATAAATATATCAAACTTCTCCATTGATTTAATAATTCTTACTAATAATTTTATCAGTTACAATAAGTCAAACAAGGCAAATAATTATCACACCTAAATTAATAATCATATTTATATATATATTTATAAGTCTTAATTATTTTAAATAATAAATTTAGAGCATGTTACAAGAACGAAAAGTGATTTACATCAGCCTTGGAATACACAAAATGACGTAAATGTTAATCCAATGACACAAACACACTTATTGGATGAACATCATTGGTTAAGAACGAAAAGTGATTAGAATAAGCATTGGAATTGCTAGATGACATAAATGTTCATCCAATGACACACACACACTTATTGGAAGAACTACATTCTTTAAGAACGAAAAGTGATTAGAATAAACCGTAGAATGCACAAAATAACGTAAATGTTAAATTAATGACACAAACACACTTATTGGATGAACAATATTGGTTTAGAATGAAAAGTAATTAGAATAAGACTTGGAATGCAAAATATGACGTAAATGTTCATCCAACGACACAAACGCACTAATTGGATAAACAACATTCCTTAAGAACGAAAAGTGGTTAGAATAAGCCTTGGAATGCACAAAATGACGTAAATGCTAAATTAATGACACAAACACACTTATTGGATGAACAACATTGGTTAGGAATGAAAAGTGATTAGAATAAGCTTTGGAATGCACAAAATGATGTAAATGTTCATCCAATGACACAAACAGACTTATTGGATGAACTACATTCCTTAAGAACGGAAAGTGATTAGAATAAACCTTATGATTCACAAAATGACGTAAATGTTAAATTCATGACAAAAACACACTTATTGGATGAACAACATTGGTTAAGAACGAAAAGTGATTAGAATTAGCCTGGGAATGCAAAAATGATGTCAATGTTCATCCAATGATACAAACGCACTTATTGGATGAACTGCATTTCTTAAGAACGAAAAGTGATTAGAATAATCCTTAGGATGCACAAAATGACGTATATGTTTAAATAATGACACAAACGCACTTATTGGATGAACAACATTGGTTAAGAACGAAGAGTGATTAGGATAAGCCTTGGAATGCATAAAATGACGTAAATGTTCAACCAATGACACAAACGCACTTATTGGATGAACTACATTTCTTAAGAACGAAAAGTGATTAGAATAAGCCTAGGGATTCACAAAATGATGTAAACATTAAATTAATGACACAAACACACTTATTGGATGAATAGCATTGGATAAGAATGAAAAAGGATTAGAATAAACTTTGGATTGCACAAAATGACGTAAATGTTAAATTAACGACACAAACGTACTCATTGGATGAACTATATGACTTAAGAACGAAAAGTAATTAGAAATAGCCTTGTGATGCACAAAATGACGTAAATGTTCATCCAATGACACAAACAAACTTATTTGATGAACTACATTCCATAAGAACAAAAAGTGATTTGAATAACCATTGGGTGCACAAAATGACGTAAAAGTTCATCCGATGACACAAACGCACTTATTGGAAGATACTACATTCCTTAAGAACGAAATGTGATTAGAATAAACTTTGGGATGCACAAAATGACGTAAATATTCATCTAATGACACAAACGCACTTATTGAATTAACTACATTCCTTAAGATTGAAAAGTGAATAGAATAAGCCTTGGGATGCACCTAATGACGTATATGTTCATCCAATGACACAAACACACTTATTGGATGAACTACATTTCTTAAGAACGAAAAGTGATTAGAATAAGCCTAGGGATTCACAAAATGATGTAAACATTAAATTAATGACACAAACACACTTATTGGATGAATAGCATTGGATAAGAATGAAAAACGATTAGAATAAACTTTGGGTTGCACAAAATGACGTAAATGTTAAATTAACGACACAAACGTACTCATTGGATGAACTATATGACTTAAGAACGAAAAGTAATTAGAAATAGCCTTGTGATGCACAAAATGACGTAAATGTTCATCCAATGACACAAACAAACTTATTTGATGAACTACATTCCATAAGAACAAAAAGTGATTAGAATAAGCATAGGGTGCACAAAATGACGTAAAAGTTCATCCGATGACACAAACGCACTTATTGGAAGATACTACATTCCTTAAGAACGAAATGTGATTAGAATAAACTTTGGGATGCACAAAATGACGTAAATATTCATCTAATGACACAAACGCACTTATTGAATTAACTACATTCCTTAACATTGAAAAGTGAATAGAATAAGCCTTGGGATGCACCTAATGACGTATATGTTCATCCAATGACACAAACACACTTATTGGATGAACTAAATTCCATAAGAACGAAAAGTGATTAGAATAAGCCTTATTATACACAAAATGACGTAAATAATAAATTAATGACACAAACGCACTTATTGGATGAACAACATTGGATGAACAACATTGGTTAAGAACGAAAAGTCATTAGAATTAGCCTTGGAATGCACAAAATGATGTAAATGTTCATCCAATGATACTAACACACTTATTAAGAACGAAGAGTGATTAGAATAATCCTTAGGATGCACAAAATGACGTAAATGTTAAAATAATGACACAAACGCATTTATTGGATGAACAACATTGGTTAAGAACAAAAAGTGATTAGCATAACCTTTGGAATGCACAAAAGGACGTAAATGTTCATCCAATGACCCAAACACACTTATTGGATAAACTACATTTCTTAAGAACGAAAAGTGATTAGAATAAGCCTAGGGATGCACAAAATGACGTAAACGTTAAATTAATGACACAAATGCATTTATTGGATGAACAACATTCGATAAGAATAAAATTTTTTTAGAATAAGCCTTGGATTAGACAAAATGACGTAAATGTTAAATTAATGACAGAAACGCACTTTTTGGATGAACTATATGACTTAAGAACGAAAAGTGGTTAGAAATAGCCTTGTGATGCACAAAATGACGAAAATGTTAGTCCAATGACACAAACACACTTATTGGATGAACTACATTCGTTAAGAACGGAAAGTTGATTAGAATAATCCTAAGGATGCACAAAATGACGTAAACGTTAAATTAATGACACAAACCAACTTATTGGATGAACAACATTGGCTAAGAACGAAAAGTGATAAGAGTAAGCCTTGGAAAGCACAAAATAACGTAAATGTTCATCCAATGAAACAAACAAACTTATTTGATGAACTACATTCCATAAGAACGAAAAGTGATTAGAATAAGCATTGGGTGCACAGAATATTGTAAAATGTAATCCGATGACACAAACGCACTTATTGGATGAACTACATTCCTTAAGAACGAAATGTGATTAGAATAAGCTTTGGGATGCACAAAATGACGTAAATATTCATCAAATGACACAAACAGACTTATGGATGACTACATTCCTTAAGAATGAAAAGTGATCAGAATAAGCCTCCGGATGCACCGCATGACATATATGTTCATCCAATGACACAAACAAACTTATTGGATGAACTACATTCTTTAAGAACGAAAAGTGATTACAATAATCCTTAGGATGCACAAAATGACGTAAATGTTAAATTATGACACAAACGCTCTTATTCGATTAACAACATTGGTTAAGAACGAAAAGTGATTAGAATAAGCCTTGGATGAACTACATTCATCGAATGAGACAAACGCATTTATTGGATGAACTACATTCCTTAAGAACGAAAAGTGATTAGAATAAGCGTTGGGATGCACAAAATGACGTAAATTTTCATCCAATGACACAAACGCACTTATTGGATTAACTACATTCCTTAAGAACGAAAAGTTATAGAATAAGCGTTGTGATGCACAACATGACGTAAATGTTCATCCAATGACAAAAACGAACTTATTTGATGAACTACATTCCTTAAGAACGAAAAGTGATTAGAATAATCCTTAGGATGCACAAAATGACATAAATGTTAAATTAAAGACACAAACACACTGATTGGATGAACAACATTGGTTAAGAATGAAAAGTGATTAAAACAAGCCTTGGAATGCACAAAATGACGTAAATGTTCACCCAATGACACAAACACACTTATTGAATGAACAACATTGGTTAAGAACGAAAAGTGTTTAGAATAAGGCTTGTAATGCACAAAATGACGTAAATGTTTATCAAATGACACAAACGCACTTATTGGATAAACAACATTGGTTATAAAAAAAAAGTGATTAGAATAAGCCTTGGAACGCACAAAATAACGTAAATGTTTATCCAATGACAGAAATGCACTTATTGGATGAACTACATTCCTTAAGAACGAAAAATGATTAGAATAAGCGTTGGGATGCACCAAATGACGAATATATTCATCCAATGACACAAACACACTAATTGGATGAACTATATTCCTTAAGAACGAAAAGTAGTTAGAATTAGCCTTGGGGTGCACAAAAAGACGTAAATGTTTGCCAATGACACAAACGCACTTATTGGATGAACAACATTGGTTAAGAACGAAAAGTGATTAGAATAATCCTAAGGATGCACAAAATGACGTAAATGTTAAATTAATGACACAAACGCACTTATTGGATGAACAACATTAGCTAAGAATGAAAAGTTATTTGCATATGCCTTGGAATGTACAAAATGACGTAAATGTTCATCGAATGACACAGATGCACTTATTGGATGAACAACATTGGTTAAGATCGAAAAGTGATAAGAATAACCAATGGAATGCACAAAATGACTTAAATGTTCATCCAATGACAAAAACGAACTTATTGGATGAACTACATTCCTTAAGAACGAAAAATGATTAGAATAATCCTTATGATGCACAAAATGACATAAATGTTAAATTAATGACACAAACGCACTTATTGGATGAACAACATTGGTTAAGAACGAACAGTGATTAGAATAAGCCTTCGAACGCACAAAATAACGTAAATATTCAACCAATGACACAAATGCACTTATTGGATGAACTACATTCCTGAAGATCGAAAAGTGATTAGAATAAGCCTTGGAATGCACAAAATGACGTAAATGTTTATCCAATTACACAAACACACTTATTGGATGAACTACATTCCGTAAGAACCAAAAGTGATTAGAATAAGCCTTGGGATGCACAAAATGACGTAAATGTGAAATTAACCACACAAACGCACTGATTGGATGAACTACATTCCTTAAGAATGAAAAGTGATTAGAATTAGCCTAGGGATGAACAAAAATGACGTCAATGTTAAATTATTGATACAAACACCTTTATTGGATAAACAACATAGTTTATGAACGAAAAGTGATTAGAATAAGCCTTCGAACGCACAAAATAACGTAAATATTCAACCAATGACACAAATGCACTTATTGGATGAACTACATTCCTGAAGATCGAAAACTGATTAGAATAAGCCTTGGAATGCACAAAATGACGTAAATGTTCATCTAATGACACAAATGCACTTATTGGATAAATTACGTTCCTTAAGATCGAAAAGCAATTAGAATAAGCCTTGGAATGCACAAAATGACGTAATAGTTAAATTAATGACACAAACGCACTTATTGGATGAACAACATAGGTTAAGAACGAAAAGTGACTAATATAAGCCTTGGAATGCACAAAATGATGTAAACGTTCATCCAATGACACAAACTCACTTATTGGATGAACTACATTCCTTAAGAACGAAAAGTGATTAGAATAAGCATTGGGATGCACCAAATGACGTATATGTTCATCCAATCACACAAACACATTTATTGGATGAACTATATTCCTTAAGAACGAAAAGTGATTAGAAACAGCCTTAGGATGCACCAAATGACGCATATGTTCATCCAATGACACAAACACATTTATTGGATGAACTATATTCCTTAAGAACGAAAAGTAGTTAGAATTAACCTTGGGATGCACAAAATGATGTAAATGTTCATCCAATGACACAAACGCACTTATTGGATGAACAACATTGGATAAGAACGAAAAGTGATTGGAATAATCCTTAGGATGCACAAAATGACGTAAATGTTACATTAATTACACAAACACACTTATTGGATGAACAACATTGGTTAAGAACGAAAACTGATTTGCATAAGCCTTGGAATGTACAAAATGACGTAAATGTTCGCCCAATGACACAAACACACTTATTGAATGAACAACATTGGTTAAGAACGAAAAGTGATTACAATAAGCCTTGGAATGCACAAAATGACGTAAAAGTTCATCCAATGACACAAACACACTTATTGGATGAACTACATTCCTTAAGAATGAAAAGTGATTAGAATAGGCCTTAGAATGCACAAAGTGACATAAATGTTAAATTAATGACACAAACACACATATTGGATGAACAACATTGGTTAAGATCGAAAAGTGATTAGAATAAGCCTTGGAATGCACAAAATGACGTAAATGTTCATCCAATGACACAAACGCACTTATTGGATGAACTACATTCCTTAAGAATGAAAAGTGATTAGAATAAGCCTTAGGATGCACCAAATGACGCATATGTTCATCCAATGACACAAACACATTTATTGGATGAACTATATTCCTTAAGAACGAAAAGTAGTTAGAATTAGCCTTTGGATGCACAAAATGACGTAAATGTTCATCCAATGACACAAACGCACTTATTGGATAAACAACATTGGATAAGAACGAAAAATGATTAGAATAATCCTTAGGATGCACAAAATGACGTAAATGTTAAATTAATGACACAAACGCACTTATTGGATAAACAACATTGGTTATGAACGAAAAGTGATTAGAATAAGCCTTTGAACACACAAAATAACGTAAATGTTCATCCAATGACACAAATGCACTTATTGGATAAACAACATTGGATATGAACGAAAAGTGATTAGAATAATCCTTAGGATGCACAAAATGACGTAAATGTTAAATTAATGACACAAACGCACTTATTGGATGAACAACATTGGTTATGAACGAAAAGTGATTAGAATAATCCTTGGAATGCACAAAATGATGTAAATGTTCATCCAATGACACAAATGCACTTATTGGTTCAACTACATTCCTTAAGAATGAAAAGTGATTAGAATAACCCTTGGGATGCACAAAATGACGTAAATGTGTAATTTACCACACAAATGCTCTTATTGGATGAAATACATTCCTTAAGAACGAAAAATGATTAAAATTAGCCTAGGGATGAACAAAATGGCGTCAGTGTTAAATTAATGACACAAACGCACTTATTGGATGAACAACATTGGTTATGAACGAAATGTGATTAGAATAAGCCTTGGAACGTACAAAATAACGTAAATGTTCATCCAATGATACAAACGCACTTATTGGTTGAACTGTATTCCTTCAGAACGAAAAGTGATTAGATTAAGCCTTAGAATGCACAAAATGACGTAAATGTTCATCCAATGACACAAATGAACTTATTGGATGAACTACATTCCTTAAGATTGAAAAGTGATTAGAATAGGCCTTAGAATACCCAGAATGACGTAAATGTTAAATTAATGACACAAACGCACTTATTGGATGAACAACATCGGTTAAGAACGAAAAGTGATTAGAATAAGCCTTGGGAATGCACAAAATGACGTAAATGTTCATCCAATGACCCAAACACACTTATTGGATGAACTACATTCCTTAAGATCAAAAAGTGACTAGAATAGGCCTTAGCATGCACAAAGTGACGTAAATGTTAAATTAATGACACAAACACACTTATTGGATGATCAACATTGGTTAAGTTCGAAAAGTTATTTGAATAAGCCTTGGAATGCACAAAATGACATAAATGTTCATCCAATGACACAAACGCACTTATTGGATGAACTACATTCCTTAAGAACGAAAAGTGATTAGAATAAGCCTTGGGATGCACCAAATGACGTATATGTTCATCCAATGACACAAACACACTTATTGGATGAACTATATTCCTTAAGATTGAAAAGAAGTTAGAATTAGCCTTGGGATGCCCAAAATGACGTAAATGTTCATCTAATGACACAAATGCACTTATTGGATGAACAACATTGCATAAGAACAAAAAGTGATTGGAATAATCCTTAGGATGCACAAAAAGACGTAAATGTTAAATTAATGACACAAACGCACTTATTGGATGAACAACATAGGTTAAGAATGAAGAGTCATTTGCATAAGCCTTGGAATGTACAAAATGACGTAAATGTTCATCCAATGACACAAACGGACTTATTGGATGAACAACATTTGTTATGAACGAAAAGTGATTAGAATAAGCCTTGGAACGCACAAAATAACGTAAATGTTCATCCAATGACACAAACGCACTTATGGGATGAACTACATTCCTTAAGAACGAAAAGTGATTAGAATAAGTCTTGGGATGCACCAAATGACGTATATGTTCATCCAATGAGAGAAACACACTTTTTCGATGAACTATATTCCTTAAGATTGAAAAGTAGTTAGAATTAGCCTTGGGATGCACAAAATGACGTAAATGTTCATCTAATGACCCAAATGCACTTATTGGATGGACAACATTGGATAAGAACAAAAAGTGATTAGAATAATCCTTAGGATGCAGAAAATGACGTAAATGTTAAATGAATGACACAAACGCACTTATTGGATGAACAACATAGGTTAAGAACGAAGAGTCATTTACATAAGCCTTGGAATGTACAAAATGACGTAAATGTTCGTCCAACGACACAAACGCACTTATTGGATGAACTACATTCATTAAGAACGAAGAGTGATTAGAATAAGCCTTGGGATGCATCAAATGATGTATATGTTCATCCAATGACACAAACACACTTATTGGATGAACTACATTCCTTAAGAACGAAAAGTGATTAGAATAATCCTTAGGATGCACAAAATAATGTAAATGTTAAATTAATGACACAAACACGCTTATTGGATGAACAACATTGGTTAACATCGAAAAGTTATTTGCATAAGTCTTGGAATGCACAAAATGACGTAAATGTTCGTCGAATGACAAAAACGCACTTATTGGATGAACTACATTCCTTATGAACGAAAAGTGACTAGAATAAGCCTTGGGATGCTCAAAATTACGTAAATGTTCATCCAATGACACAAACGCACTTATAGGATGAACTACATTACTTAAGAACGAAAAGTGAATAGAACAAGCCTATGAATGCACAAAATGACGTAAATGTTCATCCAATGACACGAACGCACTTATTGGATGAACTACATTCCTTAAGATCAAAAAGTGATTAGAATAGGCCTTAGAATGCACAAAGTGACGTAAATGTTAAATTATTGACACAAACACACTTATTGGATGAACAACATTTGTTAATATCGAAAAGTGATAGGAATAAGCCTTGGAATGCACAAAATGACGTAAATGTTCATCCAATGACACAAACGCACTTATTGGATAAATTACATTCATTAAGAAAGAAAAGTGACTAGAATAAGCCTTGGGATGCATCAGATGACGTATATGTTCATCCAATGACACAAACACACTTATTGGATGAACTATATTCCTTAAGATTGAAAAGTAGTTAGAATTAGCCTTGGGATGCACAAAATGACGTAAATGTTCATCTAATGACACAAATGGACTTATTGGATGAACAACATTGGATAAGAACAAAAAGTGATTAGAATAATCCTTAGGATGCACAAAATGACGTAAATGTTAAATTAATGTCACAAACGCACTTATTGGATGAACAACATAGGTTAAGAACGAAAAGTGATTTGCATAAGCCTTGGAATGTACAAAATCACGTAAATGTTCATCCAATGACACAAACGCACTTATTGGATGAACAACATTTGTTATGAACGAAAAGTGATTAGATTAAGCCTTGGAACGCACAAAATAACGTAAATGTTCATCCAATGACACAAACGCACTTATTGGATGAACTACATTCCTTAAGAACGAAAAGTGATTAGAATAAGTCTTGGGATGCACCAAATGACGTATATGTTCCTCCAATGACACAAAAACACTTATTGGATGAACTACATTCCTTAAGAACGAAAAGTGATTAGAAAAAGCCTTGGGATGCACCAAATGACGTATATGTTCATCCAATGAGACAAACACACTTATTAGATGAACTATATTCCTTAAGATTGAAAAGTAGTTAGAATTAGCCTTGGGATGCACAAAATGACGTAAATGTTCATCTAATGACACAAATGCACTTATTGGATGAACAACATTGGATAAGAACAAAAAGTGATTAGAATAATCCTTAGGATGCACAAAATAACGTAAATGTTAAATAAATGACAGAAATGCACTTATTGGATGAACTACATTCCTTAAGTACAAAAAGTGATCAGAATAAGCCTTGGGATGCACCGAATGACGTATATGTTCATCCAATGACACAAACACACTTATTGGATGAACTACATTCCTTAAGAACGAAAAGAGATTAGAAAAAGCCTTGGGATGCACAAAATGACGTATATGTTCATCCAATGACACAAACACACTTATTGGATGAACTATATTCCTTAAGATTGAAAAGTAGTTAGAATTAGCCTTGGGATGCACAAAATGACGTAAATGTTCATCTAATGACACAAATGCACTTATTGGATGAACAACATTGGATAAGAACAAAAAGTGATTAGAATAATCCTTAGGATGCACAAAATAACGTAAATGTTAAATAAATGACATAAATGCACTTATTGGATGAACTACATTCCTTAAGTACAAAAAGTGATTAGAATAAGCCTTGGGATGCACCAAATGACGTATATGTTCATCCAATGACACAAACACACTTATTGGATGAACTACATTCCTTAAGAACGAAAAGTGATTAGAAAAAGCCTTGGGATGCACCAAATGACGTATATGTTCATCCAATGAGACAAACACACTTATTGGATGAACTATATTCCTTAAGATTGAAAAGTAGTTAGAATTAGCCTTGGGATGCACAAAATGACGTAAATGTTCATCTAATGACACAAATGCACTTATTGGATGAACTACATTCATTAAGAACGAAAAGTGACTAGAATAAGCCTTGGGATGCATCAAATGACGTATATGTTCATCCAATGACACAAACACACTTATTGGATGAACTACATTCCTTATGAATGAAAAGTAATTAGAATAAGCCTTGGGATGCACAAAATTACGTAAATGTTCATCCAATGACACAAACGCACTTATAGGATGAACTACATTCCTTAAGAACGAAAAGTGAATAGAACAAGCCTATGAACGCACAAAATGACGTAAATGTTCATCCACTGACACAAACACACTTAGTGGATGAACTACATTCCTTAAGAACGAAAAGTGATTAGAATAAGCCTTGGGATGCATCAAATGATGTATATGTTCATCCACTGACACAAACACACTTAGTGGATGAACTACATTCCTTAAGAACGAAAAATGATTAGAATAATCCTTTGGATGCACAAAATGATGTAAATATTAAATTAATGACACAAACACACTTATTGGATGAACAACATTGGTTAATATCGAAAAGTTATTTGCATAAGTCTTGGAATGCACAAAATGACGTAAATGTTCATCGAATGACACAAACGCACTTATTGGATGAACTACATTCCTTATGAATGAAAAGTAATTAGAATAAGTCTTGGGATGCACAAAATTACGTAAATGTTCATCCAATGACACAAACGCACTTATAGGATGAACTACATTCCTTAAGAACGAAAAGTGAATAGAACAAGCCTATGAACGCACAAAATGACGTAAATGTTCATCCAATGACACAAACGCACTTACTGGATGAACTACATTCATTAAGAACGAAAAGTGATTAGAATAAGCCTTGGGATGCATCAAATGATGTATATGTTCATCCAATGACACAAACACACTTATTGGATGAACTAGATTCCTTAAGAACGAAAAATGATTAGAATAATCCTTTGGATGCACAAAATGATGTAAATGTTAAATTAATGACACAAACACACTTATTGGATGAACAACATTGGTTAATATCGAAAAGTTATTTGCATAAGTCTTGGAATGCACAAAATGACGTAAATGTTCATCGAATGACACAAACGCACTTATTGGATGAACTACATTCCTTATGAACGAAAAGTAATTAGAATAAGCCTTGGGATGCACAAAATTACGTAAATGTTCATCCAATGACACAAACGCACTTATAGGATGAACTACATTCCTTAAGAACGAAAAGTGAATAGAACAAGCCTATGAATGCACAAAATGACGTAAATGTTCATCCAATGACACAAACGCACTTATTGGATGAACTACATTCCTTAAGATCAAAAAGTGATTAGAATAGGCCTTAGAATGCACAAAGTGACGTAAATGTTCAATTATTGACACAAACACACTTATTGGATGAACAACATTGGTTAATATCGAAAAGTGATTGGAATAAGCCTTGGAATGCACAAAATGACGTAAATGTTCATCCAATGAAACAAACGCACTTATTGGATGAACTACATTCATTAAGAACGAAAAGTGACTAGAATAAGCCTTGGGATGCATCAAATGACGTATATGTTAATCCAATGACACAAACACACTTATTGGATGAACTATATTCCTTAAGATTGAAAAGTAGTTAGAATTAGCCTTGTGATGCACAAAATGACGTAAATGTTCATCTTATGACACAAATGGACATATTGGATGAAGAACATTGGATAAGAACAAAAAGTGATTAGAATAATCCTTAGGATGCACAAAATGACGTAAATGTTAAATTAATGACACAAACGCACTTATTGGATGAACAACATAGGTTAAGAACGAAAAGTGATTTGCATAAGCCTTGGAATGTACAAAATGACGTAACTGTTCATCCAATGACACAAACGCACTTATTGGATGAACAACATTTGTTATTAACGAAAAGTGATTAGAATAAGCCTTGGAACGCACAAAATAACGTAAATGTTCATCCAATGACACAAACGCACTTATTGGATGAACTCCATTCCTTAAGAACGAAAAGTGATTAGAATAAGTCTTGGGATGCACCAAATGACGTATATATTCATCCAATGACACAAACACACTTATTGGATGAACTACATTCCTTAAGAACGAAAAGTGATTAGAAAAAGCCTTGGGATGCACCAAATGACGTATATGTTCATCCAATGACACAAACACACTTATTGGATGAACTATATTCCTTAAGATTGAAAAGTAGTTAGAATTAGCCTTGGGATGCACAAAATGACGTAAATATTCATCTAATGACACAAATGCACTTATTGGATGAACAACATTGGATAAGAACAAAAAGTGATTAGAATAATCCTTAGGATGCACAAAATAACGTAAATGTTAAATAAATGACATAAATGCACTTATTGGATGAACTACATTCCTTAAGTACAAAAAGTGATTAGAATAAGCCTTGGGATGCACCAAATGACGTATATGTTCATCCAATGACACAAACACACTTATTGGATGAACTACATTCCTTAAGAACGAAAAGTGATTAGAAAAAGCCTTGGGATGCACCAAATGACGTATATGTTCATCCAATGAGACAAACACACTTATTGGATGAACTATATTCCTTCAGATTGAAAAGTAGTTAGAATTAGCCTTGGGATGCACAAAATGACGTAAATGTTCATCTAATGACACAAATGCACTTATTGGATGAACAACATTGGATAAGAACAAAAAGTGATTAGAATAATCCTTAGGATGCACAAAATGACGTAAATGTTAAATTAATGACACAAACGCACTTATTGGATGAACAACATAGGTTAAGAACGAAGAGTCATTTGCATAAGCCTTGGAATGTACAAAATGACGTAAATGTTCATCCAATCACACAAACGCATTTATTGGATTAACTAAATTCATTAAGAACGAAAAGTGATTAGAATAAGCCTTGGGATGCATCAAATGATGTATATGTTCATCCAATGACACAAACACACTTATTGGATGAACTACATTCCTTAAGAACGAAAAGTGATTAGAATAATCCTTAGGATGCACAAAATGATGTAAATGTTAAATTAATGACACAAACACACTTATTGGATGAACAACATTGGTTAACATCGAAAAGTTATTTGCATAAGTTTTGGAATGCACAAAATGACGTAAATGTTCATCGAATGACACAAACGCACTTATTGGATGAACTACATTCCTTATGAACGAAAAGTGCATAGAACAAGCCTATGAATGCACAAAATGACGTAAATGTTCATCCAATGACACAAACGCACTTATTGGATGAACAACATTGGTTTAGAACAAAAAGTGATTACAACAAGCCTTTGAATGCACAAAATGACGTAAATGTTCATCCAATGTCACAAACACACTTATTGGATGAACTACATTCCTTAAGATCAAAAAGTGATTAGAATAGGCCTTAGAATGCACAAAGTGACGTAAATGTTAAATTATTGACACAAACACACTTACTGGATGAACAACATTGGTTAATATCAAAAAGTGATTGGAATAAGCCTTGGAATGCACAAAATGACGTAAATGTTCATCGAATGACACAAACGCACTTATTGGATGAACTACATTCATTAAGAAAGAAAAGTGACTAGAATAAGCCTTGGGATGCATCAAATGACCCATATGTTCATCCAATGACACAAACACACTTATTGGATGAACTACATTCCTTAAGAACGAAAAGTGATTAGAAAAAGCCTTGGGATGCACTAAATGACGTATATGTTCATCCAATGACACAAACATACTTATTGGATGAACTATATTCCTTAAGATTGAAAAGTAGTTAGAATTAGCCTTAGGATGCACAAAATGACGTAAATGTTCATCTAATGACACAAATGCACTTATTGGATGAACAACATTGGATAAGAACAAAAAGTGATTAGAATAATCCTTAGGATGCACAAAATAACGTAAATGTTAAACTAATGACATAAATGCACTTATTGGACGAACTACATTCCTTAAGTACAAAAAGTGATTAGAATAAGCCTTGGGATGCACCAAATGACGTATATCTTCATCCAATGACACAAACACACTTATTGGATGAACTACATTCCTTAAGAACGAAAGTGATTACAAAAAGCCTTGGGATGCACCAAATGACGTATATGTTCATCCAATGAGACAAACACACTTATTGGATGAACTATATTCTTTAAGATTGAAAAGTAGTTAGAATTAGCCTTGGGATGCACAAAATGACGTAAATGTTCATCTAATGACACAAATGGACTTATTGGATGAACAACATTGGATAAGAACAAAAAGTGATTAGAATAATCCTTAGGATGCACAAAATGATGTAAATGTTAAATTAATGACACAAACGCACTTATTGGATGAACAACATAGGTTAAGAACGAAAAGTGATTTGCATAAGCCTTGGAATGTACAAAATGACGTAAATGTTCATCCAATGACACAAACGCACTTATTAGATGAACAACATTTGTTATGAACGAAAAGTGATTAGAATAAGCCTTGGAACGCACAAAATAACGTAAATGTTCATCCAATGACACAAACGCACTTATTGGATGAACTACATTCCTTAAGAACGAAAAGTGATTAGAATAAGTCTTTGGATGCACCAAATGACGTATATGTTCATCCAATGACACAAACACACTTATTGGATGAACTACATTCCTTAAGAACGAAAAGTGATTAGAAAAAGCCTTGGGATGCACCAAATGACGTATATGTTCAACCAATGAGACAAACACACTTATTGGATGAACTATATTCCTTAAGATTGAAAAGTAATTAGAATTAGCCTTGGGATGCACAAAATGACGTAAATGTTCATCTAATGACACAAATGGACTTATTGGATGAACAACATTGGATAAGAACAAAAAGTGATTAGAATAATTCTTAGGATGCACAAAATGACGTAAATGTTAAATTAATGACACAAACGCACTTATTGGATGAACAACATAGGTTAAGAACGAAAAGTGATTTGCATAAGCCTTGGAATGTACAAAAAGACGTAAATGTTCATCCAATGACATAAACGCACTTATTGGATGAACAACATTTGTTATGAACGAAAAGTGATTAGAATAAGTCTTGGAACGCACAACATAACGTAAATGTTCATCCAATGACACAAACGCACTTATTGGATGAACTACATTCCTTAAGAATGTAAAGTGATTAGAATAAGTCTTTGGATGCACCAAATGACGTATATGTTCATCCAATGACACAAACACACTTATTGGATGAACTACATTCCTTAAGAACGAAAAGTGATTAGAAAAAGCCTTGGGATGCACTAAATGACGTATATGTTCATCCAATGACACAAACATACTTATTGGATGAACAATATTCCTTAAGATTGAAAAGTAGTTAGAATTAGCCTTAGGATGCACAAAACGACGTAAATGTTCATCTAATGACACAAATGCACTTATTGGGTGAACAACATTGGATAAGAACAAAAAGTGATTAGAATAATCCTTAGGATGCACAAAATAACGTAAAAGTTAAACTAATGACATAAATGCACTTATTGGATGAACTACATTCCTTAAGTACAAAAAGTGATTAGAATAAGCCTTGGGATGCACCAAATGACGTATATGTTCATCCAATGACACAAACAAACTTATTGGATGAACTACATTCCTTAAGAACGAAAGTGATTAGAAAAAGCCTTGGGATGCACCAAATGACGTATATGTTCATCCAATGAGACAAACACACTTATTGGATGAACTATATTCCTTAAGATTGAAAAGTAGTTAGAATTAGCCTTGGGATGCACAAAATGACGTAAGTGTTCATCTAATGACACAAATGGACTTATTGGATGAACAACATTGGATAAGAACAAAAAGTGATTACAATAATCCTTAGGATGCACAAAATGATGTAAATGTTAAATTAATGACACAAACGCACTTATTGGATGAACAACATAGGTTAAGAACGAAAAGTGATTTGCATAAGCCTTGGAATGTACAAAATGACGTAAATGTTCATCCAATGACACAAACGCACTTATTGGATGAACAACATTTGTTATGAACGAAAAGTGATTAGAATAAGCCTTGGAATGCACAAAATAACGTAAATGTTCATCGAATGACACAAACGCACTTATTGGATGAACTACATTCCTTAAGAACGAAAAGTGATTAGAATAAGTCTTGGGATGCACCAAATGACGTATATGTTCATCCAATGACACAAACACACTTATTGGATGAACTACATTCCATAAGAACGAAAAGTGATTAGAAAAAGCCTTGGGATGCACCAAATGACGTATATGTTCATCCAATGAGACAAACACACTTATTGGATGAACTATATTCCTTAAGATTGAAAAGTAGTTAGAATTAGCCTTGGGATGCACAAAATGACGTAAATGTTCATCTAATGACACAAATGGACTTATTGGATGAACAACATTGGATAAGAACAAAAAGTGATCAGAATAATCCTTAAGATGCACAAAATGACGTAAATGTTAAATTAATGACACAAACGCACTTATTGGATGAACAACATAGGTTAAGAACGAAAAGTGATTTGCATAAGCCTTGGGATGCATCAAATGATGTATATGTTCATCCAATGACACAAACACACTTATTGGATGAACTACATTCCTTAAGAACGAAAAATGATTAGAATAATCCTTTGGATGCACAAAATGATGTAAATGTTAAATTAATGACACAAACACACTTATTGGATGAACAACATTGGTTAATATCGAAAAGTTATTTGCATAAGTCTTGGAATGCACAAAATGACGTAAATGTTCATCGAATGACACAAACGCACTTATTGGATGAACTACATTCCTTATGAACGAAAAGTAATTAGAATAAGCCTTGGGATGCACAAAATTACGTAAATGTTCATCCAATGACACAAACGCACTTATAGGATGAACTACATTCCTTAAAAACGAAAAGTGAATAGAACAAGCCTATGAATGCACAAAATGACGTAAATGTTCATCCAATGACACAAACGCACTTATTGGATGAACTACATTCCTTAAGATCAAAAAGTGATTAGAATAGGCCTTAGAATGCACAAAGTGACGTAAATGTTAAATTATTGACACAAACACACTTATTGGATGAACAACATTGGTTAATATCGAAAAGTGATTGGAATAAGCCTTGGAATGCACAAAATGACGTAAATGTTAATCCAATGACACAAACCTACTTATTGGATGAACTACATTCATTAAGAACGAAAAGTGACTAGAATAAGCCTTGGGATGCATCAAATGACGTATATGTTCATCCAATGACACAAAAACACTTATTGGATGAACTATATTCCTTAAGATTGAAAAGTAGTTAGAATTAGCCTTGGGATGCACAAAATGACGTAAATGTTCATCTAATGACACAAATGGACTTATTGGATGAACAACATTGGATAAGAACAAAAAGTGATAAGAATAATCCTTAGGATGCACAAAATGAAGTAAATGTTAAATTAATGACACAAACGCACTTATTTGATGAACAACATAGGTTAAGAACGAAAAGTGATTTGCATAAGCCTTGGAATGTACAAAATGACGTAAATGTTCATCCAATGACACAAACGCACTTATTAGATGAACAACATTTGTTATGAACGAAAAGAGATTAGAATAAGCCTTGGAATGCACAAAATAACGTGAATGTTCATCGATTGACACAAACGCACTTATTGGATGAACTACATTCCTTAAGAACGAAAAGTGATTAAAATAAGTCTTGGGATGCACCAAATGACGTATATGTTCATCCAATGACACAAACACACTTATTGGATGAACTACATTCCATAAGAACGAAAAGTGATTAGAAAAAGCCTTGGGATGCACCAAATGACGTATATGTTCATCCAATGAGACAAACACACTTATTGGATGAACTATATTCCTTAAGATTGAAAAGTAGTTAGAATTAGCCTTGGGATGCACAAAATGACGTAAATGTTCATCTAATGACACAAATGGACTTATTGGATGAACAACATTGGATAAGAACAAAAAGTGATCAGAATAATCCTTAAGATGCACAAAATGACGTAAATGTTAAATTAATGACACAAACGCACTTATTGGATGAACAACATAGGTTAAGAACGAAAAGTGATTTGCATAAGCCTTGGGATGCATCAAATGATGTATATGTTCATCCAATGACACAAACACACTTATTGGATGAACTACATTCCTTAAGAACGAAAAATGATTAGAATAATCCTTTGGATGCACAAAATGATGTAAATGTTAAATTAATGACACAAACACACTTATTGGATGAACAACATTGGTTAATATCGAAAAGTTATTTGCATAAGTCTTGGAATGCACAAAATGACGTAAATGTTCATCGAATGACACAAACGCACTTATTGGATGAATTACATTCCTTATGAACGAAAAGTAATTAGAATAAGCCTTGGGATGCACAAAATTACGTAAATGTTCATCCAATGACACAAACGCACTTATAGGATGAACTACATTCCTTAAGAACGAAAAGTGAATAGAACAAGCCTATGAATGCACAAAATGACGTAAATGTTCATCCAATGACACAAACGCACTTATTGGATGAACTACATTCCTTAAGATCAAAAAGTGATTAGAATAGGCCTTAGAATGCACAAAGTGACGTAAATGTTAAATTATTGACACAAACACACTTATTGGATGAACAACATTGGTTAATATCGAAAAGTGATTGGAATAAGCCTTGGAATGCACAAAATGACGTAAATGTTAATCCAATGACACAAACCTACTTATTGGATGAACTACATTCATTACGAACGAAAAGTGACTAGAATAAGCCTTGGGATGCATCAAATGACGTATATGTTCATCCAATGACACAAAAACACTTATTGGATGAACTATATTCCTTAAGATTGAAAAGTAGTTAGAATTAGCCTTGGGATGCACAAAATGACGTAAATGTTCATCTAATGACACAAATGGACTTATTGGATGAACAACATTGGATAAGAACAAAAAGTGATTAGAATAATCCTTAGGATGCACAAAATGAAGTAAATGTTAAATTAATGACACAAACGCACTTATTTGATGAACAACATAGGTTAAGAACGAAAAGTGATTTGCATAAGCCTTGGAATGTACAAAATGACGTAAATGTTCATCCAATGACACAAACGCACTTATTGGATGAACAACATTTGTTATAAACGAAAAGTGATTAGAATAAGCCTTGGAACGCACAAAATAACGTAAATGTTCATCCAATGACACAAACGCACTTATTGGATGAACTACATTCCTTAAGAACGAAAAGTGATTAGAATAAGTCTTGGGATGCACCAAATGACGTATATGTTCATCCAATGACACAAACACAGTTATTGGATGAACTACATTCCTTAAGAACGAAAAGTGATTAAAAAAGCCTTGGGATGCACCAAATGACGTATATGTTCATCCAATGAGACAAACACACTTATTGGATGAACTATATTCCTTAAGATTGAAAAGTAGTTAGAATTAGCCTTGGGATGCACAAAATGACGTAAATGTTCATCTAATGACACAAATGGACTTATTGGATGAACAACATTGGATAAGAACAAAAAGAGATCAGAATAATCCTTAGGATGCACAAAATGACGTAAATGTTAAATTAATGACACAAACGCACTTATTGGATGAACAACATAGGTTAAGAACGAAAAGTGATTTGCATAAGCCTTGGGATGCATCAAATGATGTATATGTTCATCCAATGACACAAACACACTTATTGGATGAACTACATTCCTTAAGAACGAAAAATGATAAGAATAATCCTTTGGATGCACAAAATGATGTAAATGTTAAATTAATGACACAAACACACTTTATGGATGAACAACATTGGTTAATATCGAAAAGTTATTTGCATAAGTCTTGGAATGCACAAAATGACGTAAATGTTCATCGAATGACACAAACGCACTTAGTGGATGAACTACATTCCTTATGACCGAAAAGTAATTAGAATAAGCCTTGGGATGCACAAAATTACGTAAATGTTCATCCAATGACACAAACGCACTTATAGGATGAACTACATTCCTTAAGAACGAAAAGTGAATAGAACAACCCTATGAATGAACAAAATGACGTAAATGTTCATCCAATGACACAAACGCACTTATTGGATGAACTACATTCCTTAAGATCAAAAGGTGATTAGAATAGGCCTTAGAATTCACAAAGTGACGTAAATGTTAAATTATTGACACAAACACACTTATTGGATGAACAACATTGGTTAATATCGAAAAGTGATTGGAATAAGCCTTGGAATGCACAAAATGACGTAAATGTTCATCCAATGACACAAACCTACTTATTGGATGAACTACATTCATTAAGAACGAAAAGTGACTAGAATAAGCCTTGGGATGCATCAAATGACGTATATGTTCATCCAATGACACAAACACACTTATTGGATGAACTATATTCCTTAAGATTGAAAAGTAGTTAGAATTAGCCTTGGGATGCACAAAATGACGTAAATGTTCATCTAATGACACAAATGGACTTATTGGATGAACAACATTGGATAAGAACAAAAAGTGATTAGAATAATCCTTAGGATGCACAAAATGAAGTAAATGTTAAATTAATGACACAAACGCACTTATTTGATGAACAACATAGGTT